>JAEQBH010008461.1:0-129276 GCA_016808115.1 Tetrastigma voinierianum | reverse complement strand
TAATAATTAGAATATTTTTTAATAAATAATTTATAAAATTCATAATATTTTTATCTCATGAAATATATTAATTTTTATATAATAAAAAACAAATATAAAAAAATCATATATAAATCATGGCTGAGAATTTTCCATCCCCATCAACCCAATTCCCACTAAACCTGCCTCATAAGTTATCCCTGAATTCCTCAATTTGCTTTTTCTTTTACTCTGTTTTAGAAATGGAAGTGTTCCACAAAATATTTTTAATTAGTGAAGCAAAATAAGAAGAAATTTAAGACAATCCCATCAAGCATCCTTTCAAATTTCACTTCCATTTCCTTGGTTATTGGAAAAGAATTATCTTTGTTAGAGCCTGTTTGTTTTTTACTGAATGCTTAATGCAATTTTCATTCAGAAATTAGACGGTTTGTTTTTTCATTTTTTGGTAACTTATTTCTGAATTTTTAAAATTTTCCGCTGAATGATTAAAAAAACCCAAATATTTTGTCTTTTTCTAAAAAAAAAAAAAAAAAATTAACTTTTCAGAAAATTGGATGTTGAACGATTAAATGCTAATGCCAGTTTTTTATATAAAGTATTTTTCGAATTATCAAGGCAATACTCGCTTCTTATATCTTTGAAAATGAAATATAAGAATAAAAAAATAAATTCAACTCTGGAATTAATTGGTAAACAGTAGAAATTGTGTCAGGCCATGTCATTTATATTCATCCATGACCACTACATGCAAATATAATAATTTTTTTTATAAGAATGGTAATGATTAATTATTTATCATAATAATTTTACTATTTTTTTTATATTATGTTAGAATATTATACAAATATTTTCATTTTATCATAATAATAAAAGTAACGTATCATTATATAATCAAGTATTGAGTTAAGCTAGTTTTCTTAATACATTTAAGATGTTGATTTTAAACATATAAAAAATAAACAATTTAATACTTAATAGAAATTCAATATTAAAAAAACAAACAACTTAATATTTAATACTATTAAATTCTATTTAGTATTAAGCTAAAAAAACAAACGTTACCTTAGTATTGATGTAAACCAATATAACAAAAAAAGATAATTGAAGTACCGAATCCAAGAATAAAATAATAGTTTATCTACATATAAAATGTCCAGAAAAAAAAAAAGAAAAAAAAAGTAGAGAAGTCTAGTTGTCACGTGCGTAACATGTGCATACCACATGCAAACCACTTTCCTTGATTGATACATCCATAACATAATGAGTCTTAAAAAGAAAATTTCTTTTATAGATCTAAAGAGAGAATCTACTCTCCATCTTTTGTTGCCATTGGGAGATATTGAAGGAACTGAACTTGATAAATATGAGAAATAGATTTCATTTATACAAGCATAAGGGAGAATATTTTGTTTTAAATATTTATATTTAGTTTCTATTTTTGAGTTTTTAAGTTCTAAAAGGTTTTTATAAATAATTTTCTACTTTGTACAATTTGAATAGCTATAAATAAGAGACTATGCAGTAATTGAATAATTAAGTAAGAGCCATAAAAGATAATAAAACTTTTCATTCTTGCAAATTTATCTTCCTTTATAATTGCTGGCATTTCTCATCAACTATATTTAGTTTCTATTTTTGAGTTTTTAAGTTCTAAAAGGTTTTTATATATAGTTTTCTACTTTGTACAATTTGAATAGCTATAAATAAGAGACTATGTAGTAATTGAATACTCCCTCTCCCTCTGTTTGAAAATAACCGTCGTTTAAGGTTTTTGCACACATATTAAGAAAATTATTAAAACATACTCTCTCTCCACAAAAAAGATTAAATTATCTTTTTTTTTCTCATTAACTCTTTATCTTCTCCCAAAAATTATCATTTTTTCTCATTTACTCTTTATCTTCTTCCAAAAAAAAATCTTGCGCTCTTCATTATTTTTTAACTTGAATTTTTTTGTGCCAAAAATTTCAATTAAAAATTATAGATAATTTTATTTCCCACCAAAAATTGTGTATAAACCAATGGCATTAAAAATGGCTACAAGGCAATATTGTTGTTGGAGATATATATATATATATTTTTTGCTTAAAACAAATTTATAAAGCATATGTGATCAGAATGTTACAATTATTAGTAATCCATACTGAAAGGTGTAAAAATGCTTCAGACTATTAAATAATCCTAGAAAATTGAAAATCAATTAACGAGGTAATTTAGTCGAATAAGGGTAAAATTGGAAAACAGTAATAAATTCTTTCTTGATTTTTTAAAACGATAGATAAATAAAAACAAAACAAACTCTCTAAAACGTCAGTTATTTTCAAATGGAAGGAGTAATTAAGTAAGAGCCATAAAAGATAATAAAACTTTTCATTCTTGCAAATTTATCTTCCTTTATAATTACATGCATTTCTCATCAACTTCATCAATTCAACTAAATTGTTATAAATACTTTGCATATATGATTCTTGTACTTTAAGCAACATTTTTTTTTCTTTCTTTTTCTTTCCTTCTCAGGACAAGAGTTTCATGATGTTGTTGGAAGTCCTTACTATGTTGCACCCGAAGTGCTTCGCAAGCATTACGGACAAGAAATAGATGGGCGGGAGTGCTGGTGTCATGCAATATATCCATAAACATCTAAGTCTTTCCTTGGGTGTTATCTTATCTGGCATGTGCCATTACAACTCTATCCCTTAAAGTCTTAATCTCTATTGTGTTGGGCATCAATTAATATTTTTTTTCTTACTTATTCTACAGAACACGATGCAGGAATTTTCAAAGAGATCTTGAAAGGCGAAATAGATTTTGTATCTAAGCCATGGCCTGGCATTTCAGACAGTGCAAAAGATTTGATTAGGAAAATGCTTGAAATGGACCCTAAGAAGAGAATATCTGCTCATGAAGTCCTATGTGAGTTTGCTCGATTAGTAATTTGATAGGATGTGCTAGACGTAGAAATGGGGACGCCAGAATCATAGTTTTCTATGTACTTTTATTTTAATTTCTAACAAGTTTGCATCTTAAGTATTCATCATGATAAGAGTTAATTTGTGCTTCAGGTCATCCTTGGATTGTAGATGACAGAGTTGCTCCAGACAAACCTTTGGATTCTGCCGTACTATCACGCTTGAAGCGGTTCTCTGCAATGAACAAACTCAAGAAGATGGCCTTGCGCGTATGTATTGGCATGCTACGTATATATTGTTGTGGAGTTAGTATGATATGTGTTTAACAAGCACTTCAAACCATACGGTATAACCCTTTTAGGACACAGTTAATATATGGTATGAACTGAGATATTTGGAAAAAGGAAGGTAAGAATGTAGATCTTGCTTTCCTTTGATTCGTTTAATTTCTTTCTTGATCTTTCCCTACATGCAATGGATAATTTTAAGTGTTCAAACAGTTTGACTCTATATTGGACTTATAATGGCATGTTCTGTTAGACAAAATGTACTAAGAAAAGAAGAAAAATGTTACTTCGCTTATTTTTGGCTATCATGTTATGTAGGTCATAGCAGAAAGACTTTCAGAAGAAGAAATTGGTGGTTTAAAAGAGCTATTCAAGATGATTGACACGGATAATAGTGGGACGATAACATTTGAAGAACTGAAAGAGGGCTTAAAGAAAGTCGGCTCTGAACTAATGGAGTCTGAGATTAGGACTCTCATGGATGCGGTAATTAAGTTCTCATTATGTGGTAACTCAATTTTTTTTTTCTTTTTTATACGTTCAAATGGTTGTCTAATTGATTGGAATGTCCTCCCTAGCTATGTCCTATAAGATGACGATGGAGAATTTTGCAGACGGATATTGACAACAGCGGGACAATAGACTATTGTGAATTTCTTGCTGCTACCTTGCACTTGAATAAGATGGAGAGGGAAGAGAATTTAATTGCAGCCTTCGCTTTTTTCGACAAAGATGGTAGTGGTTACATAACCATTGATGAGCTTCAACAAGCCTGTAAAGAGCTCGGTCTATGTGATGGTCATATGGATGAGATGATCAAAGAAATTGATCAAGACAATGTAAGTTTTTCAAGTCATGCCATACTTTCATAGTTGAATTTCTATTGTCATACAACTGCTCTAATAGATAAGTAGGTTAGGTTTTTGGTTTATATAAATTGCAAACTATAAAATATTTGCAGCGGAAAATAGAAGAGGGTACTTGTTGAAGCCCAAAAATGTTGTCTTCCATGCTTCAGGCGTGAATTAGATCACTGTAATGGAATTTGTCCAAAATTTTCAGAGTACGAACACCATTTCTCTCTTTGGGTTAGGAGGATTTACAAACGTAGGAGATTCTTTTTAGGACGGAGAAAATCATGTTTTTCATGTATCTCATATGGTGTCTCAAGTTCTTGTATTTATAGGAACTTGTGATATCCTTTTAGGAAGACATCCCTTGGATGTGTTTCATGAGTTGCAAACACATCCCTTGGATGTACCTCTTGGGTTACGGGTTAGGTCATGCCCCTTGTACGACCTATGCCCATAATCCAACATCTCTCACTCGCCCATGTTGGGCTTGACTCATCATAAACATCATCCTAATAATTCAAACAGAGAATATTTCATACAGGTGAACGGACCGTGCGACCTGAAGCACATTGATGGCAATACAAACATTACATAGGCCATATAGGAGACATCAACCTTAAAAGAAGTGCTTATTTACCCAAAGTATCTTTCTTAATACACATGATCAAGAATTCATACTCAGATATTTCTTACAATCACTCAGTATTCTAAGTTATTTCAACCTCTATTAAGTGAAATAACTTCGACCGGTGAATACAAGTAACGAGTGTATAAGCAAATAATATTCTTTCTTTCGCCCTCATACCAATTAGATTTGAGTTAACTCGCTTTTCTAGGAATGCTCTGTTAAGCCGAATCATTCCATGACTATGGGAAACATTCTAAGATAGCCAACATTAACTCATCACATCATGATATAGTCAAAAGTCACAAAGGGTAAGGAAAATGAAATCCATACCTAGGATTTTTGGGACTCACATAGCGAAGAAGCAGGGATCCATTCTCTTGCTTCCCAGTTGGTCGTCTAGCACATGTAGTATGAAATGCATGTTATGGTGGAGCAACTCTTGTCTTTGTTAAAAAATAAAAAAGTTTGTATGTCTTGCTCTTTATTATTAAATAAATAACACCATATGAGTCTTAGTCTTGTCGCTTTTGACAGCGTCAAACTTGAAACTTTTGTTTACATATTTAATAATGTTAAACAAGTTTCACACTTAGCTCAACAAGTTTCACACTTAGCTTCCTCTAAATAGACACATGAATGGTGGGGAAGACATTCATATCAATTCATATGAAGAATCTCATCTTGATTTTCATCAAGGCGACATTGTAAGTGACAATGTGACCAAAGTCGATCCCACTGTGCCTTAGTCATCTTAATATTGGTCTCATCTTTACTCGCTCTATAGCGTTAGAGGCGATTACTTATGTGAGAGAGTCAATCAAGTCTATCGACATACTTCATTAAATTGTGCAGAATAGCATTTCCAACATGTTCACCTAATAAAAACTCTAAAATAAGCGAACCATGTGAAATGCTTCTCATTTATTGCAAGCAAAAATACAAGTGGTATGTTAACATGTACAAATTCATCATATCCTACATAAGCTTAGGGATTTTGCATGTCTAACAAATGCATCCCTCGCTATTGGTTTGGTAAATGGATGTGCTACCATTTTACTCATAGGAATGTGTCTCAGAACCACGTCATTTTGTGTGATCATGTCTCTGACAAAATGATATATAATCTGGATATACTATTCTTCCATGATACTTCGTATCCTTAGCATAAGCTTTCAACACGCCATATTCATCGTTAACAAATCGTCATAGGTTCAGATGCCGTTTTGACGATTTCTAAGTGCTGCAAAAATCTTCTTAACCAAACTGCTTCTTGTATAGCCAAGGAACATGTTACATATTCAACCTCCATGGTAGATAAAGCTATACAAGATCGCTTCTTGCTACTCCATGAAATTGCGCAATCATTAAGCAAGAATGCATATCCATGTTGATTTGCGTTGATCAAGATCGCCTTCCCAATCGCACTAGATATCTCGGCCTAAGTTTAAATCCTTCCCTTGGTAGCACAGAGCATAATATGATGTTCATTTCAGATATCTCAATATTCTCTTCACTGTCATCTAGTGCTTTAGACCTGGATTAGATTGAAATCTGCTTACAAGCCCAACGACGTAGCATATATCTAGAGGTGTGCACATCATTGCATACATTACTAATGATAACTGAGTAAGGTACTTGACATTGCTCTTCATTAGGTGTCTTGGGACACATATCAAGACTAAGGCTCAAATTCTTTTCAATAGGGGTATCCATGGGCTTGCAATCATGCATATGGTAACGCTTCAACATTTTCTTAATGTAGGTCTCTTGAGATAAACCTAAGAGTCATTTTGAGCAATCCCTAAAGATCTTAACACCAAGCACATAGCTAGCCTCACCCATGTCTTTCATTTCAAAGTTCGATGATAACCATTTCTTGGTAACAACTATTAACTTCTTATCATTTCTAGCTATCAATATGTTATCAACATTTAAGGACAAAATAATGAAACCAATATTTGAACGTTTGATATACAAGCAATGGTCTTCCTCCATCATCATAAAACCATCCTTTAACATGGTTTGATGAAATTTGAGGCTTCCATTGTCTTGATGCTTACTCGAAACCATAAATGAATCTTTTGAGCTTACAAACTTTGCGCTCTTGTCCTTTAAGCTCGAAGCCTAAAGGTTGATTCATATAGATTTCTTCATCTAATTCTCCATTGAGAAAAGCAGTTTTAACGTCCATTTGGTATAATCTAGATCCATTCGTGCTACAATAGCTAGAATGAGGCGAATCGACTTAAACCTGACCACATGCAAGAAAGTCTCTTCATGGTCAATTTCCTCTTGTCGCGTGTAGCCCTTAGCTACCAATCGAGCTTTATATATGTCAATTGTCCCATCTGTCTTGCGTTTAATATTGAGAACCCACTTGTTCCTAATGGTCTTACAACCTAGCAGTAAATCAACCAAGTCTCAGACTTGGCTATATTTCATTGAATTAATTTCCTTTTCCATCGCTTTATTCCATTCCTTGGATGTAGGACCAGAAAGAGATTCTTGAATGGTTTTTGGCTCTTCTTTATCATGGGCAATCATGAAGGCTTCCCCCTCAATCTCAAATCGATGACGGGGAACTTTCTCGATTACTACGTCGAGGTTCAGATTGTTCATGATCTTGTTCCATAGGATAAAAAACTGACAACTTTCCACCCCCACTAACTTCAGGAGGTGCATGATATCCCATACCATCTTGCTCTGTGGGAGCTGAATCAATTTGTCTTGCGCTCCCACTTGCCTTGGGATCTTCCATGTCGTATAGTCGGAAATCCTCATTTATCTCACCTCGTCCTCTTCTAAGAAAATAACATCATGTGACTCAATTTCTATTACTCTTCCAGTCATATTTCTCCTAAAAATACATATCCTTTGGAGAACTTTGAGTATCTTATGAAGATACTTTTCTTCCCACTAGAACCAAGTTTCCCATATTCATGAGAAGTATCATGAATATAACTTGTGCATCCCTTTGGGCGCATAATACTTAAATAAGGCGTTTCGCCTTTCCATATCTCATATGGGGTGGAAGGAATAAACTTAGATGAAACACGATTAATAATGCAGGCTGCAAAAAATAGTGCATCTCCCCAAGAGGAAATAGGTAAATTAGCTTGCGCTATCATTAACCTAACCATGTCTAATAGGATTCTATTTATTCTTTCTGCTACACCATTCTGTTGTGGAGTAGAAGGAATAGTTAGTTGTCTAGCTATACTCTTGTCATCACAATAGTTTTTAAATAAAAATAAGTTTCTTAGTTGGTAGGTTTTTACAGCCTGTTTGCCGCTTTTACTTCCCTGCTGGTTCCTTTCTGTATATCCCCTGTGTACTCCTTGGAACCTTGGTTCTCTTTTGATCTATACACTATTGCTTTTTATCGATAGAAAAAAAAAATAGTTTTTAAATAAATCAGATAGATATTCACGTTCTCAATCGGTTTGTAGTGCTTTAATATTCACATTCAATCGAGCCTTCATCCACCCATTATATCTTTCACATTCCAATGCTTTATATTTATGGCAGATCAAATAAACGTAATAGTATCTGGTGAAATCATCTATAAGAGTGGTGATATAGTGAGCACCATGTCATGCTCTTACATTCATTGGGTCACAGATGTTAGAATGAATAAGTTGTAAAGGAAGAGTGGCTCTCTTAGCCTTACCAAATGGCAATTTGGTTGCTTTTCCTGCCAAACAGTGCTCACAAATGGGCAAATCTATTTTCTCAATAGACCCTAAAAGACCAACTTTAGCTAATCTCTTTAGCCGATCTTGCTCAATGTGTCCTAATCTAACGTGCCATTTAGCATCATGAACTAATGAATTATTATTGGAACTACTAGTAACAAAAGTGGATGTATTTGTATTAATTGGAATATAATCTAAGATAATGAATCCATCTAGCATAAAGCCAGACCTGTAACAAACGTTATCCAATAATACATTCACACAATCTTTTTCAAATACTATTTTAAAGCCAAATTGTAATAGAACAACAACAAAAACAAGACTTCGTTGAACTTCCGGTGCATAAGCACATCATGGAGATAAAGAGTGCGGCCTTTCCACATCACCAATTTGCAGGTGCCAATTCAAGCACGTTCGCGGAAGTATTATTTCCCATGTAGATGGTCCTACTTCCTTTTGGAATTCGACGAAAATCCACGAAGGAGTTTCTGTCCCTCACTATGTGGTTGGTTGCTACTGAGTCTATAGTCTAATAAGGAACAATCTTAGCTAACACCAAGCAACTACTAACATATGCATTAGAGTAGTGAGTTTGGTCATACAATACATTTGACTCAGTGCAATCATGAGCAAAGTGACTAGGCTTCCCATAATCGAAGCAATTAATGTTCTTGCTTTTATTGTCTGTGCGTCTTTTGTGCTTGTGTTTGTTTATGCTGAAGTAGGCTTTATCGCCTCCCTTCCTCTACTTTATTACCTTACCCTTCCATTTCTTTCCTCCTAAGCTGGAGGCTCCAATTTTCTTGGACTCAGTCATATAAGCCTCTCCATAAGGCTTATTAGCGAGAAGGCGATCCTCCTCAAGCTCAACATGTCATGCAACATCATCAAAAGTCTTGAGGTTGTCATTGTGAGTAAGGTTTATGTGCAGGTGCTCCCAAGCACTTGGAAGAGAGCGAGTCACAACTTGGACTTGTTGCTCGTCAATTAACTCATGGCTAGCATCCCTTAGCTCACTTATCGTGTTAGACATGATAGTCAGGTGTTGCCTCATTGTGTAGTTGGATTGCTTCTTATAAGCATCAAACTTAAGTGTCAATTGTCGCAACCTCGTGGTCGAGGTCCCACCATATTGAACCTTGATAGCGTCCCAAATTGCTAGTGCCGAACGATGCTTCTCAAAGTGCAACATCAAGTCATTTCTCATGCTGCTCAGCATTAGTATGCGAGCAACTCTATCCTTGAGCTTATAGGCTTGATATGCTTCCATATCTCGCCTATGCTGAGCAATGTTTCAATGCTCGTGACTCATTTACTCCATTGCGGCATGTCTAAAGATGTCTTGTCTTTTTTAGGAGATATTGAATTTTACAATGCCATACATCATAATTCTTATCATTCAGTTTGTCTCTTTGGTTTAAGTCAACGATAATGTTTTTTGTAACAACCATTTCAATTGTTGAACTATTTAAAAAAAGACCACAACCATTTCAATTGTTGAACTATTTAAAAAAAGACCACCATCATCACAACTCACAATTTCTAATATCGTTTCATGTCGCAATCTCCTAAACCAATCAATAATAACTAAACACAAGTATCAGAAACAAAAGTGTTGTTATACAATCCAATCAATTCCTTTTAACATGGTTTCGTTATTACTGCTCAATTTAAACATGCGCTAATCGACTTATTAGGTGAGATTTACTAAACCATCAAACTAATATTCCCACAAAATAATAGTATATTTGCACATTAAATAATAAAATGTGTATTCCATTGCATGTGAAAAGAATATTTGTGTTACATCATATAAATATTTTATACATATTTCAACAACAAACAAGAAATTGTCAACAAGTATGCTAAATATGTCCTAATGCCTCTTTCCAACATTCATCATCTGGGTGGACCGGATATTCTCTTTCAGCAAATTCCCTCAATGTCAATGTCTCAAACATTTTATTCATCCATGGGAATGCATTCATTGACCCATTAGATTGCCTAATACTGCTTTGTATTCAGCATTCCAGTTTTTGATTCAATTCACTTACAATATAATTATAAATTAAGTCGCTTATCCTTCTTGTAAGCACCTTTCTCTCATGTCCCTATGAATCAGGCAAATAATCGAGCACTATCCACATTTGTTGTTCCATCGGCTACTCATAATGCTCACTATAGGTCACATGGAATGTTCATAGTTTGTTGTACATTAGATGAATGTGTTCATCCAATGAATGAGTTGGATCTTTTCTATATGCACATAGTCCCTCTAAAGCACTAAACATTATATTCCCCACTACATGGACATATAAGGCATAAAAATATATTCTTATTTAAAAAAAAAAAACCAAATGGCCATAAACTCATATAAAAATATGCTCATCAAATAGGAAATTTAAAAACGAACGTTTTAAAAAATAAATCATTGAAAGTGGAGTCCGGACAAGATCAAACGGACCAATCAAAGTTTGGTCAACAATAGTCAATGGTGCCATTCAATGGTCAATGGCCACATCAGCAGCCGATGGCCGGAATTGCCACTGATCACCAACCGGAACTGCTGTTGGTCACTAGCCCGAAAAACCAGGAAATCCCGGATTTTCCGGAAAACTTTGAAAAAACATAAAAAAAACAACCATAACTCATAAAATTATGGAAAAATACTCGATGGAAAGCTCTTGATGAGATATTTCCCTCCATACCAAAATTTAGCTAAAAACACAGTCATCAAGAGGTCCAAAAAAAACATTAAAGGTTCGGTTTTTATAAAAAACTAGACAACCGAAGCACAAAGAGCACCTTTATTGGCTATAATACCAATGTAAAATATTTGTAGTGGAAAACAAAAGAGGGTACTTACTTGTTGAAGCCCAAAAATAATGTCTTCAATGCTTCATGCGAGCATTAGATCACTGTAATGGAATATGTCCAAAAATTTCATAGTACGAACTCCCTTTCTCTCTAGTTTAGAATGATTTACAAACATAGGAGATTCTTTTTAGGAGGGAGAAAATCATGTTTTTCATGTATCTCATATGTGTCTTAGGTCTCAGATTTATAGGAACCGAGAGACCTTCGTGAGACACATTCCTGACGTGTCTCGGGGTTACAGGCCCGTCAAGCCTCCACTTGAACGACTCAAAGGCTCATAATCCAAAAAACCAAAAACCGTCGACAAAAAACTAGGCGATCAGTTTTTATTTTGTGCATGGTTTACAACTTGAGATGTACATGTTAGCTACCTAATGTTTGAGTTGGATTTAAGTTTGTCACTTATGCTGAACATGAATTTGAACAAAAGAGAAAAAAAGTTGAAGGAATAGGTTTATAGATCAAAAGAACCGCTCTTATACCCTGTAAACAAATATGGATTGAATCTATACTTTTTCTGTATAATTTTAAGAGTACTATATGATATTTATAGCCTATACAAGAAATACTTTTAAAAAGAACTGCACTTTCATAAACTTAATCTAGAAGAAGAATTTAATCATCATTCTGAATCACAATCCTAGATTTGGTTCTCCAAAATAACAAGATTAATCAAATCAAATTTCCTAAAATAATGAAATTATCCACATTCTCTTGGCAGATATTTGGCTTATTCACATAATCACAAAGAAAAAGAATAAAAACCTTTTTATACAATAACGATTTTTTTTTTGTAATATATAATATTCTTAGTAGAAAAATATTTTGTACAATATTTTCTTTGGATGAAATCACTAAGCTTAATTTTTTTATTATGATCATATATAGCATACCATCTACAAGTATATTTTCTTCATGAGTTTCTTGAATAGATGAATCCATAGGTTCAGTAGACTCTACATCTAACATACTCCTATGAGATATCACAGTCTTATACATGTTATACTACTTGATATGTTAGTAATTCTTGATGAGATTTATATATTTCCAACCAATACTAGATACTCACATTCAAGTTGGTCGAAAAAAGTATATCTAGAAGTTTAGGGCCTGTTTGGTTTCTGTTTTTGAAAATTGTTCTCGAGAATGGTTTTTGAAAACAAAGACAACAATATTTTGGTGTTCTATAAAAACTGTTCGTATTTTATAAATTTAGTGTTTTCTGTGTTCTTTGTATTTTTCATAACAAAAAAAACTAAGAACCAAACACGTTCTCCTTGTTTTTAAAAATAGAAAACAGTTTTAAAAAACATGAACCAAAGATGCCCTTACTTTTGCTTGAACTTGCCAACATAACCATACTATTATTATAAATGTATGTATGCATTTAAATATATTTTATAATCTACAAATTAAAACATTTTTTGGTTCAATAAAATCTTTAGTCCTAATATTACTCATCTTAACTATATTTTGTAGGATGGACGTATTGATTATGGGGAGTTTGCTGCCATGATGAGGAAAGGTGAAGAAGGAATTGGAAGCAGAACCATGAAAAACAACTACAATTTCAACTTGGTGGATGCATTTGGAATAAATGACACAACTTAAGACTGACTGAAGTAATTTTTTCTAACTTATTTGACAGTGATTTTAAGAAGTACTTCTAACCTTTCTAACACTTAATAAAACTTTGTTGATAAAAAATTTTCTTTAGTTCTCGAAAGGTAAGAAGCACTTTTTGACATTACTACCAAATAGATTATTAATTTATTAGTAATTCATGATTAGGTACTTATAGTTCATATGAAAGAAGTAACTCTTTAGAGGTTTTGATAATAATGTTATTGCATGCCAATTAATTATTTTTTAATTGTTTTTTCTTTTTTACTTTTATTCGTTTTGCATTATATTGTTGTAATACTTTGTTCTTGATTCGAACCTGAGATCTCCCGTAACCCATCCCATCCCTTTACCGCTTGATTCACAACTTAAGGACAATTTACTTTTAATTTTTAATAGTCAAACCTTTCTTGTATTTGATGGTTACAATAGAATGGTCAATTTGATAGTAATCAAGGATATAAATATCGGTTTTTACGGATATATCGGTATTTATAAATTATTCAAAATTTAAAGATATATTCAATTTATATATCAAAATTAGTTTGAAGGTATATCAAATGAAGACTTTTCATTTTCTCTCCTACCGTGTTGGTCTTCTCCAATTTTTACAATAATTAATGATAACAATGATTAAGGAAGACATAATAATTCTAACCGACTCTTGATATTCTCCTCTTTTCTACAAATAATTAATGATAATAATCATTAAGGAAGACATACAATAAGTGATATTAATTATTAAGGAAAGACTTTTTATTTTCTCTCTCACATCTTTTCATCTCCTATTTCTTTGCTCTACAAAGAGACACCCATCTCAAATATTGTTTTTTTTTTTTTGAAAATTTTCTCAAAAAATCGGCAATATCACTGATATATCGGCGATATTGTCGATATTTTTGTCAACCAATTATCGATGCTGTATATCGTATCAATTGACTCTGATACAAGATATATCGTCGATATATCGCGATATTTTTATCCATGATAGTAATAGAATGGTTATAAAATTGAGCTCCAGTTTTGATGTAACTCAATAATTCTTATGATGGGCAATGCCATTGTTTTTATAGTCGTAATTTATATAATATCAATGTGGATCTCTCTCCCACCTCCGTCTAACAAATCGAAGATCAACATGGTCTCCCATATAAAGCTTTATAGGGTGCCATCTGTATGCTCAATTGGTAACTGTTGTTGTAGGCGAACTCTACCAAGGGCAAATGATTTTTCCCAATTGCCCTTAAGATCCAGGACGCATGCTCGCAGCATGTCCTCTAAAATCTGGATGGTCCTCTTTGACCTACCGTCCATCTGTGGATGAAAAGCAGTGTTCATCGTCAACTGTGTCCCCATGGCTATCTGGAAACTCTCCTAAAAATGAGCCGCAAACCTGGGATCTCGGTTCGATACGATAGAGACTGTCACTCCATGTAACTGGACGATTTCTCGTATGTACAACCTGTAGAATTCCTCTAGTGTGAAGGTCATCCACACAACCAGAAAATGTGTCGACTTTGTGAGTTGATCCACTATCACCCGCACCGCATCATGCTTCCGCGATGTCCGTGGCAAGTGAGTTACAAAATCCATCGTTATATGTTCTACTCCACTTTGCTACCTCCATCGTCGAGTAGTCCCCGCCGCCTTTGGTGCTCAACCTTTCTCCTCGTTGATTACGAGGCACGCCTTAATGGAAATCTCAATGTGTTTCTTCATCCTACTCCAAAGAATATCGCGATGAAGACTCCTGCATCTTCATGCCACCTGGATGCACAACAAATCGAGAGAAATGGAACTCCTTGAGGATCTTCTCTCTCAAATCTGCCAATCGAGGAACTACAACCCATCCCTCAGGATCAAGACTACCATCGTGTACGTGCCCAAATTCTTCATTAACAGACACTGACCGTTTCCACCCGACGGACAATATCTCTCGTATCCCCGTCCCGAGACTCAATCACTCCTGGCCACTGCAAGGTGTAGCCACTAAACTCCCTAAAACACCCTAAGACTAACTCACTATGTTCACGCCCGAACTATCTCACGCCTTGATCATCCGCCACTCCCGTGAAACCGCACTGGGCTAAGACTCCCCGCGGACTTCCAACTGCTTTATCACCACCACATTTTCCTTACCAAGGTGGTAGTGCAAAGTGAAATCGTAATCCTCCAGGTACTCCACCCATCTGCGTTGCCTCATGTTGAGGTCTTGTTGTGTAAAGATATACTTCAAACTTTTGTGGTTCGAGAATGCCTCGAATTGTTCACCATATAGATAGTGGCGCCAAATCTTTAAGGCAAAGACTATGGCCACCAACTCCATATCATGCATATATTTCTCCCACACTCAACGCATCACACAACTCAGGAATACATTATTACACAACAATTCATAAAATTGCACATCGAATGGCATGGGCTAAACCCATCCTTCGAGCGCCTAGGTATTCGTATACCTTAAATTTCTCCGATACTGCCGTGACACCCCACTTCAGGTTCCCCATGACTAGCCACAACTCCAGGAAGATTCTACCTGCGTCATCACAAGACTTAAGCTCCCTTGCACCGAACTTGGCATTCATTTTCCCCGTGACACCGTAGTTACTTCCGAAGACTACTCCTCAATACCACGCCCCTTCACCGGGACTCATTCATTCATATTTAAGTTAAAATATGATATTAATACACTTACATACAGTCCATAAGAGTCTGATCACGACCCTCTTACCAATATTACATACCCAACTATATTAGCAATGGTCTAAAGGAATTTAATTACAATTCTTTCATACAAAATTACGTGCTAGAACTAGTTTGATCCAAGCACTTTTACAAAAGGATTTATCAAGGCCACATGTCGGCCTTCTTCACAATCATTAACTGCCTAAGCGCCCCCGGGTCCACCGGTGTCGCACCTTGTACCCGAAAGGGTCAGTTCCATAAAGTGGTGAGTCGCACTCCGCAGAGAATACCTTCTACAAGGCTACTTCCCACCTAAGTGTACATGCAATGTTCACTGCCATTTCACAATCACATTCCAACAAGAACATGCCAATTCTATATGAAATCCTACATGCCATGCCATGCCATGAAATATGATGCGACTCATCATGTACCATGCGCCCGAGTCTCACGACTTCACACAACGCCTGCCCTACGCAAAACCGCTATTCCTGATGACATACAATTATCATTTTCAAAACAAATTTCATTTGTTTATAAACCAAAAGCTTCTTTTGGATGATACATCACAATGATCATTTTATATTCAAAATCCATGCGCTCAGGTAGCGATTTTTGTCCCACCGCGGCTTCGCAAACCCAAACACTTTTACGGCCTTTCACCGCTGGAGACTATGTCTGACCATAATCGGCGGGCTTTTCACCCGAGGGAGGATCTATCCCTTCTTGCTGATACATGGCACATATTTTCTTTACCATATTAATCAATCGCGGCGACTTATTAGACGTCATTCCTCGTAATCGCATTTCAAAAATGCATTCAAATTTTTTTTTATAATTTTATTATATATTCCGTATAAATTGAGTCAACTTGCATGAAATTGTTAAATGAATGTTGATTAAATTATTATATGGCTAAAGACCAAATGCAGATATTAAATGCTAAATGAGAAATTAATCAACCCGTGAATAAACTCAAGTGAAAAGGGCAAAATTGAAATTGTGAAATAAGGACCTAAGGGTCATAAGTTAGAAAGAAGAAATGTCTAAGTGTGATTAATGAACATTTAAATGCAAATGGAGACAAATAGTGGGCAAGCTAGCAATTAGGAGAACTTAAACCCAAAAATGGATTTTTAAAGAAGGCTAAACAATGCCTTATGTGACATGGGATATTTAAGACCAAAAGTGGTCTTGGAAGCTCATTTTTGAGCAAACGGGGTTTGAGAGAGAGATAAGGGAGAGCTAGTATTGGAAAGTAAAGCGAAAGGCATTCTTGCCTCCACAAAGCAAGAGTTTATGAGATCAAGTTGAAGTTAAGGAAAGCTTGGCATTGAAGATTGAAAGGATTTATGCAAGAAAAACTAAACCCTAACCCCCTTTCTTTACTTTGTGTTTGGGTTTAATAAGACCTCAAATGTGGTATAAAAGTGTTCTTGGATGGTTTTAGTTCAGTTTCTGAGATTGTTTTGGTATTGTTTAGATTATTTGATTGGTTTGAAGGAGTGTTTGTAAAAGGAAATGTTGGGTTTTCAAAGGAAATGTTGTCAAAATTCTTGTCAAGACCCCAATTTTGTTTTGGCTAGGATTAAGTTATAATGATCCAAATGAAGTGATTTAAATCTTCAGTAAAGAACCATAAGAGATAAATTCATAAATGTATAGAAGGGACCAGAGCAAATTGTAGCTCTAAGGCTCCCAACATGGATTAAAGGTGAGCTCGTAGCTCACGAGTTATGCTCTATTTTGGGTATTGTTATGTTTTAATATACTCTGAGTTTCACTCATCCAAATTGAGTGATTCAAAATTCTGGGTAAAATATAATTTTAGGGGAATAATTTACTTGAAGGAAGTGTATGCAAATTGTAACCCCAAAGTGCCTAGAAATTTGTCAAAGTGGAACTATGTGTAAGAACAGTTTGATTATGCTTTGCAAATTGGAGTACTCTGGAAGTAAAATGCAATAACTTGAGTTTTGATAATCCAAATAGGATGATTCCAATTGGAGAAGAAACCTTAGAACCATAGCTTCAAATGAGTAGAAGGAACCATTACCAATTTATGGAGTTAAGACCCCTGAAATTGGGAATAATAAAGAGGTAACCGAGTGAGTCAAGTATACCGCAATTTCACTTGAAATTAAATGTCAGAATCTGAGTTTGAGTGATCCAAATGAGATGATTCTAATTCCTAATAAAAAAATACTCATAGAGCTAAAATTATCTTGAAGGAAGCATGAGCAAATTATGGCTCATGTGTCCCCATAAAATTTTGCAAGTGAAGGGGCATATGGTAGACATAAACCTTGACCAAAAACTCTTAGAATAACCTACTAATATGTGATTGTCAATGTATTGAATAGGGCTAATCCAGGAGGAGTTTCCACATTGAAGCTCTAGATTCGAAGATCTAAAGAAAGGTTTACCATTCGTTTGTTCTATCTTCTCCTATTCTCGTTTCAAGATTTGAACTATTTGTTCTAAATGCATAAGACAAACATATTGAATTGTTTTAATTGATTTGAAGAAATTGATTGTGAAATGTTTGCAAATGAAAATTGCGTAAGTATTGAAAATGAACCATTTATACAAATGTACATATTGTAATCAGATAAAGGTTATAAAGATCAACGCCTTAATTGAATGTTAACCGCTTGGGGCTTCATATGAAGGATAGATTGTTATACCAATAGTCAAAATAGCAAAGATTACAAACGATTATTGATGTCACTCCGATCGCCAGCCCCAAATGAGACCGCATCGGAAGTGTTCACTAATTGATTTTTTTAATAACTACGCCAAGAGCCTAACTGATCATACTGCGGTTATAAAACGCTTTATATCGGCCACAAATTTCACGGACTGCGGCTTGGGTGATTATGATATCCTCGTGATACTCTAAAACATAGGTTAAATTTGTTATGGGCAGAACCAATTGGAATTGATTTGAGATTGTGACAAATTGGAATTGAAAAGCATGATTGCGAATTGAAATGAAAAGAGTATTGTGAAATACATGATTTGATTATCAAATTCCACTTATTGCATATGGAAGTGCATATTGGATTTGATCAATGAACCATAAATGATTGTATATGAAATAAGTATATGTATTTTATTGACATTGATCATTCAAAAAGATCTGAAAGTTTGTTTAGTAAAATTGCATTATTTGATTTAAACTGAAACCGATAATGGAATTGTATAGAACCACTAAGCATGAAAATGCTTAGTGTGTAGTTTTATTTATGCGCAAAAATCGATTGAATGTGGAGCGAAAAGCAAAATCAAGGAGTCACTGAAATATAAAGAAAGAATTATGGAGTATGTTTCACATATGCATTCACCTCTATCTCTTTTTTAAACATTTATATTTTGTAAAAACAATTTCAACTCTGAATATCTATTTTGTAATCATTTTGAAAAGGCTTGATATGCTTTAAGTAGTAATTGTACTTTTGTAATAATGAAATAAATGGGCTTACTCCTTTGTAAAATGCTCCGCATATTTTTGAAAAGGATTTTATGCCAACTTAAGTGTAACGCTATGACGTGTTTTTGATAAATGATTTTGATAAGGTGATTAAGTGACATTAGAGCAACCTAGACTCGATTCGGACCCGCCAAACAGGTCGGGCCGAAAGGGGTGCTACAGTCCCATTTACCGAGCCCACCCAATCAAACACCAAACACAGTGTCGATTTACCAACCATGCACTCACACCCATTTAATGCGATGTCCCCTTGCATATGCAATGCAATTATGCCATTGCAAGTTATATCATGTCATATGCATACTGAATGTTATATGAGACATTTACATACCATATTTTATACTAGTGTCAAGGATAATTATATCAACTGCATATAATTTACATCCATCCATGTCAATACATCTAAACACGCATATATCAACATAAATTAGCACACAATCCAGCATGTCGACAACAAATACCCATACATTGTGCTGTAAAACAGCCACAACAGTGTTACAAACTCCCGCCACAACCCGCCTCAAACTACCTAGGAAATCAGCCCATAAACAAAGCCACAATACGCAGGCCATGAACCGGCCACAAAACAGTCAGAAACTATCCAATACAGCTCTTTGAAAATAGTATGAAACACCCAAATATGTGAGAACTAAATGCCATTCATTAGCATATGGTTAGATTCTAGACTCAAAGGGCTTTCCATAGAGTCCAAGAATGCGTGAATTGGAGTTCGGACAAGAAAGTTATGGTCATCCAAAGTGGAAGCTTCCGATTTCGCATGGTGTGCGAAAATGTTCGAGACAGTCCTTGTAAAATGAGTGCTACTTGGAACAATTTCTAACCATACTTCATGCCAAGTATCATGGATAAATTATATTCAACACATAATTTATCCATTCAAATCAATATAACTACATAAATTCATCAATCAACACCAAGTATATCAACCAAAATAAGCAAAGACAACTTGGTACTCCTAGCCAATTGTGGCATAAGTAATGCCCACAAAAAAACAGCCCACACACAACCCATCACAGGCCACACATCCGGCTACTCTCAACCCTAGAATAGTTTTGAACTCAGTCTAGAATTTCAGTCCCCATTCAGTGTTAAAACAATCTTCAAGACGTCATAAACGATTATAAATTCAGCCACAAAACAGTCTTAAACTCAACCTTAATTAGCCCCGGATTTGACTACCTCATCTGGCCAACACCCGACCAACCCAAACTGTAAAAAAAAATAGTCTAGCTTGTTCAGCTTAGACCTCACTGAAAATGGTTCTAGACTACCAACACGATCCAAATTGTCATGAATCAAATTGTGACTACAGGTTTAACCCACGGCTATCGAATGACCCTTAAGCATGAAATAACCAGAGTGGGAGAAGCCCCCACCTCTTAGAGTGTACACGAACTCACTCCTTGGTTTGTTGAACTTTCACCTTTCGAACGTCGGAGACCCGCTGGATGTTGGATCTTCCTTTCCTCTTCTTTCCTTTCTTTCCTTCCTTTTTCTTTTCTCTCCTTCCTTTCCTTTCCATTCTACTCCTCCTCTACCGAACTGATCACATTTTCTTTTCCATTCCATCTTTCCTTCCCACCAAACTAATTTCCTCTCCATTCCCATTGGTTTCCACTTCTTCCACTTAAGTTGTTCTCAACTTAGTAGTGTGACACATGGTTTCCATGTGTCACCCACATGTTTCTTCATCCATGACTAGTGTCATGGATGACACTTATGTCCACTCCATGTGTCCTTAAGGCACATTCCTCTTGCCATATGCACAATGCCATGTGTCACATGGCATGTTCCTTCATGCCATGTATCACATGGCATGTGCCTTCATGTCATGTGTCACACAACACCCGACGCCTAGAAATACGTGAAATTCTGACTGTCTCAGAATCTGACGAAAAGGTAGATAGATTTCACGAGACGAATTCAACGGTGAGGTATGTTTCATCATCCAAGATCTAGAGATATTTCTAGGTTTTCAACCTGTACCGTAATGGTAATTGATTATTTTGCAAAAAAATTCAAATTTCACCCGGCCATAATTAAGGGCTATGACATCATACAATGATGAAGATCGAGCCAAAATATGAATGAATGTCAACATTGAAATGATTAGTTAAAATGGGAAGAATCAATTCAAACAGAGTTAAAATCACTGGCTAAACGAGAGGTATTTCAAACACCTAAAGATATAAAACCTGTTGGATATCGATGGATCTTTGTATGGAAGCGAAATGAGCAAAATGAAATTGTGCGATATAAAGCACGCCTTGTGGCCCAAGGCTTCTACAAAGACATGGAATTGATTATGAGGAGACATATTCTCCTATAATGGATGCAACTACATTTCGTTATTTAATATATTTAGTGGTCTTTGAAGGACTTGATATGCAGCTGATGGATGTAGTCACAACCTATTTATATGGATCTTTTGATACTAATGTATATATGAAAATCCCCGAAGGATTCAAATTACTTGAAGTAATGAATTGAAAACCATAGAGCATGTATTCAATCAAGTTACAACAATTTTTATATGGATTAAAACAGTCTGGTCGAATGTGGTATAATTGTTTAAGCCAGTATTTGCTCAAATAAAGATATGTGAATAATTAAATTTTCCCATGCGTTTTTATCAAGAAAGTAGCAACTGGATTTGCAATTATTTCAGTATATGTGGATGATTTGAATTTGATTAGGACTCCTGAAAAACTCCTCAAAACAATTGACTACTTAAAGAAGAATTTGAAATGAAAGATCTTGGGAAAATAAAATATTGTCTCGGCCTACAGATCGAGCAATGTTCAGATGGTATATTAATCCATCAATCAACATATACAGAAAAAGCCCTGAAGCGCTTTCATATGGATAAATCACACCCCCTTAGTTCCCCCATGGTTGTTAGGTCGTTTGAACTGACCAAAGATCCGTTTCAACATAAAGAAGAAAATGAAGAATTGCTTGGTCCTAAAGTACGATATCTTAATGCAATTGGTGTACTAATGTATCTTGCAAATTATATTCAACTAGATATTACTTTCTCAGTTAATTTACTAGCAAGATACAATTCAACTCCAACTAAAAGGCACTGGAACGGAATTAAACATGTATTAAGATATCTACGTGGGACATGTGACATGGGATTATTTTATTCAAAACATTGGATCCACAAATTTTCAATTATGCAGATAAGTGCTATCTTTCTAATTTCACAAAGCTTCCTATCATGCATAAGATATATATTTTTTTATGAAATACGTTTATATCCTAAGAGTCAGTAGAACAAACTATGCGGCCACCTCCAACTATTCAAATACTTCTGCTATGCAGCGAAGTTGGGTCAGAAATGTGTTTTGTCAGGATTCATGATACACACACTGTATCCATGGATTATCTTCTATCAAGAACAAACTAACAGTATTAGATGAAGATAATGATGCATGTATTGCGTAAGTCAAAGGAGGATATATTAAAGGTGATCTAATTAAGCACATTTCACCAAAATTCTTCTATACTTGATAGGCGTATTTTGTGATGTGTATATAAAATTATGTAGAAAAATATAAAAAGAGTGCCTATTCTATGCAAGTATAAGCTTGTCAAGTAATACAATGTACAAGATGTACAAAGATTGATCCACAAGGAAAATGGGATGCTAAGTACCAAATTTATAATACCTCTCTAATATTCAAACGATTAAAGATAGTTTAAACAATAGTTAAACTAAGTTACTGAAATCTAAATCTAACTAATTAAACTGTGCAACTAAGGGATGCCAAGAGATGTATGTAAAATCCTGTGTATATAGGTAAAGTGAACAATCCTCCTGTGATCTAAGTCAAAATTTCATTCTATCGTCTCTTGAAAAAAGCTTCCAAGGAAACTATTGCCTAATTTAATTATGTTTCTCTCGAGGCCGATAACCTACCAATTTAACACTGTGCCATTTTCAACTCTCGCTAATTACCGATGATTTCACCACCGCCACTAGGCTGATTCACTCCATATCTAATTTTCTACTCCTTCTCATCTCGAGAGAACCATTCACCATACCAGATTAATTAGAAATCAATATATAACACACCATGAATCAGATGTATTAAATCATGAGGAACAATAGAAAAGGAAAATCAACCCTTAGATAGAAGATCCATGTCCAAAATACAACCAAACCCTAGATCTACGAATTCTCAAACAACACTGAGGTTTGACACACTCATAAACTGAGATAAAACATGAGAAAAGAGAAAGAAAAACTCTAATGATCAAAATGATGGTAAGTCTTGGATTTTCTTCCACAAATCTCATGATCTTCTCCCAAATCTTCAATAACAGCTCCAAATGTAACACCCCAAATTATGTCCTAGTCGTTTTATAACATGTTTAGGTATACTGAGTAGCAATGGATTTTTCAAAATATGCTAAATGTGAAAATGATAAAACCAGATTAATAAAAACTAAAGTTAAATTGGTACCCTACAATTAAGGACCCAAGGGTTATAAGATGAAAAGATTGCATGTTAAACTAGGAATTTGAATAAGTTTATTTGCAAATAATAGAGGAGTCATGACCAAATAGCAAAAAAAAATGGACTTTTTAATTGTTAAGTGGATAAGGCCAAACATGGTCTTTACAAAATATTTTCATTTTCAGTCAGGTTAAAGTAAACTCAAGGAAGAAGAGAAGAGGGAGAAAGAGGAAGAGAAAAAGAGAAGGCAAGAAAAATTCAAGGACGGACAGATTAGCGATTATATGATAGAATTTATGCATTTTAAAAATATGTGTTCGAAATTTGGTATAGAATCTCTGTTTGGTTTGGTTATGGTCCCAATGGAGGAAAATTTGTATAAAGAAATGCTCTGGTTTGAGTGAAAGATACAAAATTTTTTCCAAACCCACGTTTTTGTCTTCGCATCACTTATCCAAATTGAAACATTTAAATTTCAAGAAACTATTTCAGAGAGAAACAAATTTCCCCAAATAAGTCAGATTCAAATTCGACCCCACGACTTAAAATTCGTGAAATTGATGCCTCATTTCGGTCGACTTTGGTCCCGCCTAATACAATTCTGGGTTTCGTAACGGGGCTTGCAGATTTAGGGCTATAAGTTGAGTTTCACCTATCCAAATTGAGTAATTCAAATTTCTGTAAACTATACTTGCAGAACAAATTTTCCCCGAAATTGTCTCTATCGCCTCCCTAACTAGAGTAATTCAAGCATTAAATCATAACTTGAGTTATATTGGTCCAAATGAGGTGATTCAAAATTTTGTACAAACTAGACATCTGGGAGAACAACTTTCGTGAAGAAATTATGGTCAAATTATGTCTCTATCATTCCTAGAAAATTTTCAAATATATGACATAATTCTAGATTCTGTTCCTAGAAATTGTCCAGGAGCTGTTCGGAATGTTTAAACCATATCTCCCAAATTAAAAGTCCAAATGACATGATTTTTTAACCATAAGAAACTTACATAAGGGTATATTGAGTTAGAAGATCACTCTTCTCAATAAATCTCATTTCATGTGGGTTAAAACTATTTAAAAATGGGACTTGTGGAGCGCCTCGACTTGTTCGTGAGAATTGGTTATGGAAATTGAAAGTGCATAAAGGCTATATAAATGTATCGTTAGTATGAAATAATGTATCATAGTGTTGATCAAGTGATAGTGGTCGTCTATATTTATGAATTCTACTCAAGTTATAAAGCTTAGTAATGGGTATTTATCCGTAGGCAAGAGAACGTTTATATTCGCATACGTTAGGCTACCATAACTCAGAGTCCATCACTGTAGGTTTTGAATCGATTTTATAAGTGTAAATGTAAGATTTTGGAGACAGTGTTAACTTAAAAGTACAAGTAAAAGGGACTCAAAATATATGTGCAAGACATTGTAAATACCACTACGATGTATGTATATGAAATATTTTTGTAAGTTTATATTTTCAAGATAATTGTTTAGAATTATTTAACTTCACAGGTTTATAGTTCTTAGATTTGTGACACCCTTTCCTAACATAGGGTGTCGGGTTGGGGTAGCTCTGGAATTGAGTATATGATAGAAAAGAATGTGTTTAGTAATGTCAGCCCATGTGGATGTCCTTGTGTTTTATGATGATCATCCTTCGACCAAATCGAAGAAGGCAATGAGAGTGTTAACCCAAGAGTATCAAGGGTTACCCGCCTCGATCCTTCCTCAATCACAAAGTGAAAGTCATGCCTCAAAGTAGCCAAATGAAGCCTTGTTGAGGATATCTCAGGACATGGCTTGGGTATTGGAAATATTGATAGCTCCCAAACCCCCAATATAAATGATAAGAAGACATGGGGCTAAGGAATTCCATGGGTCAAACATGGAAGAGTCTGATAAAGCTTATTTTTGGTTGGAAAAGCTGCAAAGAATAGTGGAGGAGATGAGATGCCCTCTCGATCAAAGAGTGACATGTGTTTCTCTACTGTGCAAAGCTATGATCGGTGGAAGCAGTGTCGAGGAGTCCGAGGTTTCAAGATCCCATACCATGGGAGTTTTTCTCTAAGAGTTTAGTCAAATATGTCTCTCGATATGCATAGGAGACTAAGTGGGAAGCAGCCTCCCGAGTTTGAAGCAAAGGAACTTATCAGTGACGAAATATGAGAAATAATTCAGCCATCTTAGCAAGTACGCACCTGAATCAGTCCTCACCGAGGCATTTCGGTGTAGGCAGTTTGAGGATGGACTAAATGAGTCCATAAAATGATATCTGCACTTCAGGATAGTACTCAACAAGAATTTCTATTAGTCGGGTTCAAGCAAGAATGAAAGTGGAGAAACTGAGGCAAGCAAGAGAGAAAGATTTCATCAGAAGCTTTCTCGAGGAGCTCTTCCTCCCCGAGTAAAAGAGCCGAAAAGTCCCAAACTAGGTCGCACATACTCCGCTTGGCCAAGGGAAGAAGACAAGGAAATACAATAGTCTAGTACCCGGGCAGAGGTGCTCTTCAAGAGACTCGTGGAGAAAACCCAGAGTGCCCTGGCCACACGACTCCACATTCGGGAGTTTGCTGATCGGTCGACTGTGAGGCCGCTTTAGATGGAAGCACCAAACATTTTATGGCAAATTGTCCCAAAGAGTCATGAATGAACTCGCAGTAATAAGAGGGATATCCGCGGCACCATCGTCGACTCGAGATAGAGGTAGAGGTTGAGGGGGCCAGAACCAGCATAGAGGATGAGGAGGAAATGTTGTCAAAGATGGGACTACCTTATGCCTTCAAATAAAGACTAGCATATGCTATGAAGGCTCGTGGGGACCAGGATGCATAAGAAGTAATTGCTGGTATAATTTCTTTATGGTATTGAAATGCATGCTTTAATAGACCCTGGATCTACTCATTCATATGTATGCATTAAGCATGTGTTCGATAAGATGACAGCAGTGGAGTAGCTATCATATGATATGCATGTAACCAGTCCTTTAGGGCATAGTGTCAATGTGAATATAATGTATAAGAATTGCCCTATAATTATTCATGATAGGGAATTTTACGATTTGATTTGTTTACCATTTCGTGAATTTGATTTGATTGGAATTGATTGGTTGCCTAAACATCGGCCATAATTGATTGTAATAAAAAGATGAGGTTAGATGTTTTGATCACCCGGGCGATAGTACATGGTGTTCGTTTCTAGCCTCAATGTCCAATGTGATTTCCCCGTGATATGCAAGCCCACTCATTACCGAAAAGGATGCGGAGGCCTGTTGGTGTCGACCCAGCAGGTCAAATAGAATTGGAAAATATTTTGGTTGTAAAAGATTTTTCGGATGTATTCCATGAAGAGTTACCTAGTATTCCACCTTAAAGAGAAGTGGATTTATCTACTGAGATTTTACCAGGAATAACTCCTACTTCTAAGGCACCATACAGGATGGCTCCAACTGAGTTGAAAGAGCTAAAGATTCAACTACAAAAGCTTCTAGATAAAGGGTTTATCCGACCCAGTGTTTCTCCCTAGGGTGTACCTATTTTGTTCGTGAAAAAGAAAAATGGCACCCTACGGATGTGCATTGATTTTCGGCAAATCAATAAGGTGATAGTGAAAAACAAATACCCATTGCCGAGAATTGAAGATCTCTTTGATCAGTTAAAAGGAGCGGGTGTCTTCTCAAAGATAGACCTGCGATCAGGGTACTATAAGCTAAGAGTGATAGATGTTGATGTGCCGAAGACAACATTTAGAACTCGATATGACCATTATGAGTTTTTGGTAATCCCATTTGGGTTGACTAATGCACCGACAACATTCATGGATTTGATGAATAGGGTGTTTCGACCCTATTTAGACCAGTTTGTCGTGGTCTTTATTGATGATATATTGGTATATTCCAGAGATGAGCAGGAGCATGAGCAACATTTGAAAATAGTTCTACATACTTTGAGAGAGAAAAAGTTATATGCTAAGCTTAGCAAATGTGATTTTTAGTTAAAGGAAGTTTCATTCCTATGTCATATTGTGTCCGGGTCGAGGGTATAAGAGAGCTTGACTCGTTAAGATCAAGCCGTAGGAATTGGAACCGCCCGAAGTGTTACCAGAGTGGGAAGTTTCTTGGGTCTAGCAGGATATTATAGAAGATTTGTGAAGGGATTCTCTGTCATAGCTTCTCCACTCACTAAATTACTTAGGAAAGGAGTAAAGTTTGAGTGGACAGATAAATGTCAAGATAGTTTTGAGCAAATAAGGAATGCTAGTCAGACTTCAGATTGACGCCAGCCTACCCTGGGTAAAGAGTATACTCTGTATAGTGATGCTTCAAGAATTGGTCTAGGTTGTATGTTAATGCAAGATGGTAAAGTTATGGCATATGCATCCAGATAATAAAGCCACATGAACAGTAATTATCCTACACATGATTTGAATCGTCACAAAGAGTATTTGCTTTGAAGATATGGCAACACTACTTGTATGGTGAAAAATGCAGAATTTATATAGATCATAAAAGTCTCAAATATTTGTTAATGTAGAAGGAGCTTAATTTGAGACAACGGAGGTGGTTGGAGTTATTCAAAGATTATGACTGCATAATAAACTACCACCTTGGAAAAGCTAATGTGGTAGCAAATGCCTTAAGTAGAAAGACAATGACAGCTTTGTTAATACAGTGCAGTGAATGGAGAATAGTATCTGATGGAGCTATATTAGCTCAATTAAAAGCGCAACATGTTTTAAAGCCAAGGATGAAAATATCGGTTTCGACGGATATATTTATGATTGGATTTTACTGATATATTTGACATATCTGGAGATATATTTACTGGGATATTTTTACAATTTTAATATCGATATATCATAAATTAATAAAAATACTTTGAAATGACGGAAACACTTTATAAAATGTGAAAATGACATTAATAATGAAATGTATATGCGGCATGATATTTATATGATATTATTATATGATATTTACTCTTAAAGCTTAAAATAATATATATGTATATTTTATGCAAATTTATAATCTAAATAAGTGAAATTAAAAAATATATATATATATATATATATAAAAACTATATTATATTATATATAATATTATATTATATGTTTACTATATTATTATATATTTTACTATATTATATTATATTATATATAATATATATAATATATATATATATATATATATATATATATATATATATATATATATATATATATATATATATATATATTATAGTATATTTATTATAGTATATAATACCATATTATTATATGATATTTACTTTGAAGCTTAAACTAATATATGTTTCTATTTTTATGCAATTTATAATCTAATGTGAAGTTAAATATATATATATATATAGAGCATATATATATATATATATATATATATATATATATATAGTAGTATATATATATATATATATATATATATATATATATATATATATATTATAGTATTTATTATAGTATATAAAAACTATATTATTATATAATATTTACCTTTGAAGCTTAAAGTAAATATATATTTTCATTTTATGCAATTCTTATAATCTAATGTGAAATTATAAAAAAACTAATGTATATTTATTTTTTAAAGAATACACCACTATTACATTTATTATAGTATATAAAACCATATTATTATATGATATTTACCTTTAAAGCTTAAAATAATATATATTTATATTTTATGCAATTTATAATTCAATGTGAAATTATAAAAAAATAAAATATAACTATAGTAGTATTAGTATATGATATTTATCTTAGACTAATATATTTGTATTTTATTAAATTTATAATGTAATATGAAATTATAAAAACAAACTAATATATAATTAATATAAATACAAAATAAATGTAAAACTATTAAATACACAAAAATATAAATACACAAGAACATACCTTAATTAATCTTCTTGAAATTTGGAGCCTGGGGAACCCTTAAACACCAAAATTTCCAATTCTTTTGGAGATATATAACAAAGAAAAATAATTTTTGAGATGAAATGAAATTTGATGAGTAGAGAGAGTTTGTGAGAAAAATAGAGTGATTTGAGTGGTATTTATAGGATTTTTTTGGGTCAAAAGGCTATAGAAATTCTGTCAAAATACAATTAAGATTTAATTCTAACCGCTGGGATTGAGTTTTGGTGAAATCGACCGTTGGATCTTCTTCTAGCCGCCGATCAATCCTCACCGTTGGATCAAGCTTAGATTTAATTCTTCTCGCTGATCAAAAATTTGACCGTTGGAACACATTTTAAATCCAAAGGGAATTCTGGCCATTGATCAAACCGATTCAAATCGCCATCGTGATCACCAAACTAGCCGTTTAAAAGGAGGGTTGATTCGGACTGGCCGGATTTTCTCTCAGACAAAGAATCTCGCCCACACAAGCAATACGACATTTCGACCGATATATCATCATATATCAAAATATCTACGATATATCGGCGATATTTTCGGGATATATCGCGATATATTCCCAAAAACCAAAAATTTCCCGCCAAGGTCTCCCAACGTTACATCAATCGATATTTCGCCGATTCGATATTTCACGAAATATCGGCCGATATTTTCCGAAATTTTCGATTTTTCCAAAGAAAAGATTTTCGTGATCAAAATCAGCCGTTAACACCCGATATCCGATATATCGCCGATATATCGGCCGATATATCCGACATTTCAATCCTTGTTTAAAGCAAATGATTATAGATGCTCAGAAAAATGATGAAGAGATGCAGAAAAAAGGTACATATAACACCCCAAATTATACTACGACATGAGAATACGCTGTGATAATAAAAGTGAATGTATATTTTTCGGAATAAAATAATGCTAAAAATAAAATAAGCAAAATCCAAAATTAATTTAAGAGTCAAGGGTAAATCGGTAAATTGCCAATTAAGGACCTAAATGACATAAGAATAAAAGATTGTATGCCAAAGTAGGAAATTGTAAAGTTTTCAAATAATGGTGGCACTTTTGCAATTAAGGAAAGGCGCCGAAAGACAAATCATAAACTTTAATTAGTTAAAAGATAATAATAATAAATCGCTTCTGAATTGCTCAGTGTTTCTAGAAAATTTTCTAGATTCGATGACGAAACTACCACGCTATAAATCTGCCTCGCGAAACGAGCGACCCGTAAAAGTTTCATCGACTCGAGACAAATGGAATATTTTACTATTTTCCATGATAAGTCACGGTGATTTCGTGGATCCAGGATTTTTGAACAAATCTCAAGTCAATAAATGACTTCGAAATAAGTTCATTTAAAATAGCGAACTCGAAAAGTAAATAAAAAAATTGGCAAGCAGAATGCATCTGAACGAGGTAATATGAGCTATCTATCCAAATAATAATAATAATAATAATAATAATAATAAAATAAGAATAAAAATCAAGTTAGTATCAGAAGAAGACGTGAGAAAGAGAGCGTGAGGAGAGAGAGATTTTAAAGAGAGAAACTTCTCTCTAAGATCTACGGAAATTCGACTGTAGGTTTTTGGTTCTTGTTGTATGCTGAGCTTATTCACGCGACGAGAGCTACGTAAGACCAAAATCTTAAAGATTTTGTTAAACTTCAAGAGTTATGAAATTTTCCTACGTGGGTTATTTCTATCATAAAGGTAATTTAATGGCTTGGGATTTGCTTAGAGACCATGAAAGGCTGTAAAATCCAGTCCCAAAATTTTTGGACTGAGTTTAGGAATTTTTAGGAATTTTTCGGGACTATTTTCGGATAATCCAAGCTGAATTTGGGACTCAAGTTTTTACGCTCGTTGAAATTTCTGGATTGTTTTCGTGTAGTTCTGACAAGATTTTCGTAATTTCGGGGTGTTCTCGACTCTATGGAAACCCTTGAAGCCCAGAATCCATATATATAACTCGATGAAATTGGAATGATAGTAAATAGCCTCATAAGCATACACGCAAATCCATAGTTAATTCATACATATAATGAGATATGAAAAAATGCAAAGATATAAATAAACATTGTAAATATCGTATTTGATTACTGATGAAAATAATTATTCGTGAATATGATATGTACCGAACATAAATACGCATGAATTGTCCGCTTAGGACCTGCAGGATAGACGGGCATGCTCTATTAAAGGAAAACGAGTCCAGAATATTAATGGATTAGTCGTCCCGCTTTTGTCATTACGCCAGCTCCTTATAGATGGTCATTGTCTGCATAATGATAACAGCGCTTTCTCGCCCTTATAAATGGTCATTGTTTCGCACAAAGATAATACCAACCCTTGCACTACTCCGTTTTGCGCGTTGAGTACAGCGCCTTCGCGAGCCCCATAGTTTCTTTATCCACTCTATGCCATGGTACGAAATATAAAACAAACGATCAATACGCATATACGAAATGAAATGACATGATATGAGAAATATAGCATTACTATGTGATGCTATGTAAACAATGACAAGTATATGTTGACAAGAATAAGAAGAAAAGTGTAAATGACATGAAATAAAATAAGATATGATAAGAAAGTATAAGATTGCATAAGCATGTGTAAATTATATGTATGCAACATTACATAAGCATGTGTATATGACAAGTATGGAATATGAGATAAGTATTTGATATGTTATAAGTATATGTATATGTGTAAAGTGTGATGACTCTTATTAGGGGTCGTCTACGAGTATTATTCCCACTAAGCTATAAGCTTAGCACGGGTGTTTCATCCTTGAAGGTACAGAAGAAGAAACCAGATAACAGGACAATCCGCATCAGCAACCAAGGCCAACACACTACTAGGTGCCCACTAAAGACCTTTTGGTCTATTTTTGTATATGTTTTGTTTTTGTAAACAATGTGGGGCCATGTAAATGTTGGAATGAATTTCCATATATGAAGCTTGTATATATTTTGTGGTAATCTCGTCGCTACAGACATACGCATGCTTAAATGCTTAAATAATATACTTAAACGAACAAGCTAGCGTTATAAGTTTATTAAAAATGACACCTCGCTGACACTCCAAAGTGAGTTGGGGCCATAGTACAATTGGTCGAGACGGTGATAAGATTGATTTTTCAAGAAAAGAAAACAAAGTTTGTATTTCCGCATTAGATTATGTGCCACCGATAATGAGTCAAGAAAAAGTTACTATATTTAAGCTCATAATACTGTGATTTTTACCATGCATCCTGAAGGTAACAAGATGTACTAAGATTTGAAATAGTATTATTGGTGGAGAGGAATGAAAAGGGATGTGACAGAGTATGTGTTCAAATGTTTGACGTGTCAACAAGTAAAAGCTGAACATCAAGTACCATTCAGCCTGTTAAATCCCATTCCTATTCCACAGTGGAAGTGGGACAATATTGTTATAGATTTTGTGCCTGGTCTTCCTCTTAAGCAAAGGAAGCATGATTCTGTATGGGTGATAGTTGATAGGCTCACAAATTTGGCCCATTTTAAACCAGTTAGGATTGACTATTCTATGGATCGACTAGCAAAGCTATATGTGGACGAGATTGAAGTGATTGTACTAAGTGTGTCGCCGTTTCATCAGGTAAGATAGAGATCCACGATTTACATCGAGGTTTTGGAAGGAATTACAGTTAGCCTTAGGAACTCAGCTTAATTTCAGTATAGCATTCCAACCGTAGACAGATGGATAATCCGAGAGGTTGATTCAAGTGCTCAAAGATATGCTTTAAGGATGTAAATAGAATTTACCGAAAGTCAGATAGGTATATTCCATCGATAGAATTTTTCCTGATAACAATAGTTATCAATCAATCATCAAAGTGCACCATACGAGGCTTTGTATGGCCAGAGATGAACCCCCAGGTGTTGGATGCACTGAATGAGCATAAAGTGATTGGTCCAGCATACAGTAAAAGATACGTGGCAAAGTTCGGGGTTATTCGCAAAGGTTAAAGAAGGCAATGATCGACAAAAGTCATATGCCGATTTGAAAAGTGAAGGACATTGAATATGAAGTGGTGGGATAAAGTGTTCCTAAAGGTATCTCGATGGAGGTTAAAAGCGATTTGGGGAAGAAAGAGAAGTTGAGTCCGAGGTTCATTGGCCCATATGAGGTTTTGGAGAGAATCCGACCAATGGCCTATCGGGTGGCACTCCCTCCCGAGTTAGCAAAGTTGCATGATGTGTTCCATGTGTCTATGCTTTGGAAATACCATTATGATGAATCGCACATATTACTAGTACAAAATATACAAGTGCAAACTATATCACTTGATGAAGAGCCAAAATATTCTGTGATCATGAAGTAAAAAGTAATTATAAACAAACAAGTCCCCAGTAAAGGTGTTTCACAACATCACTAAGAATTAGACTTCAGGAGAAATTAAATCTCTCAAATAAGTGGGGATTCAAATTTGATCCCATCGGATCTAGGAAAATTCAGCTAAAGTATGGAAGAACATGGTTTTCGAAATCGCCTGCATCAAATTTTGAACTTGGTAATTCCATGAGCTGAACCATAACTTTGGGCTATACCGGTCCAGCTGAGGTGATCTAACAGGCAACGACATCCGGGAGAACAACTGCAGAATGAGGCTCAAACCATGTCTCTATCATCTTGAAAATTTTCAAATATGCAGACATAATTCCAAATTTGTTCCCGGAATCAGCCCAAGATTTATTCGTAATGTTTAAACCATATTCCCAAATTAAAAGCCTAATGTGACATGATGAAAACTATGAAACTTAACACATAAAGTATTGAGTTAGAAGATCACTTTCTCTCACCAATCCCCGTTTATAGGTCAAAATTGTAGTCTGTAAAGGACTAGAGCTGCCCCTGGACTCATCAAGGCACTAGCAGGAAATTGAAATTGTAGAAAGGCAGGAGGAAATGTATTGTTATATGAAATAAATGTGGTCATAGTAAAGTGACTATGATAACATGTAAGTATAAGTTGTGCCAGATACACAGATAATTTTGTCTTGGTGAAAAGCAGAAGTACAAGAACTGTTTATAAGAGATTAATTGATAATAAAATCTCATAAGTATACATGATATCTTAGTTATTTTTGCCAAGGATCTTTTCGATACCTAAAAAGATTGTTGGGTATGCATAATAAAAGTCTGATCACTCGCTATGACTAGGTTAGATAGATAGGCATGCCTATAGGGATAACAATGACAGTGATAATAAATGATGTGATAAAGGTCTCATGGTCGATGACATGGATCCTAAGCTGAATTCATCACAATGGCCCTGTTTGTGGTTACACATTAATATACTTATGTATCACTGCCTGAGACAGATAGTAATTTTGGGTACATGCAATTTTTCCTTCACCACTTTAATAAGCAAGCATGACATGGGCAGATGAGATGAAATTTTTGAAATAAGTGAGTAAAAGACGGAAACATGAAGATGATGAAATGGCTATGTAATTTACCTAGAAGGAGGCGAGTGAGGCGAATACGGACAAAGAAGTGAATGTTGTTATGGTATTGCGATAGGGTCAACCATATTTATGAATTCCTCACCGTTTATGCTTGAACGGGTGTTTATCCGCGAGGTACTGGATAGACATTTATGATATTCCAGATAATAGTATTAATAATAAATCGAGGAGTCCACCACAGATTTGAATCTGATTTTAGGTGTAAATATTGCAAGATTCGAGACATAGTAGGAAATTTAAAGGTATGGTTAAATGAGATCGTATATATGTACAAGACAACTGGAATAATTACTGGCTGTGGTATGTATATAAAGAGTTTTTGGTAAGTTTATATTTTTAAGATAATTAAGTTTAAATTATATAAGTTCCCAAAGAATGAGTAGTTTTGATTTAGACATCTTTTCTGGGGCTACTGTATGGCGCTCAAGTTTAGTACTGCATCAAACCTCCTCAGTCCCAAAGTGTGACACCTTCCAAGCTCCCCAGTTCTCTCTTTGTTTTCTCAGGCTCAGCTGAAACCCCCACTGAATAAAATGGCCCAAAATCCAACTAGCAAGCAACCCCGAATGGGAAGGACGTTGTGTTTGGCAACACAAGATCTGATGCTCTTATTTACACTCTCTCGCACCAGACGCCGGTTTCTCACTCCATTATGATGTTGCCGCAACCCCATTGCACCAACCGTAAGGACATAAACTTGTCATCTAATCATTTAGTGTCTTGGCACGTTGAAAGCTCTCAAGTGTAGAACATGATATGGCCAGGAAAACATTTTATAAATTATTATAGTAGATTCGCACATACTGCTCCAACTAGTTACTTTTGAGCTCTCTTCTCTTTCCTTCAACTACCAAGAGTCATGAATCTTGATCATTTGTGTCCAGTTGAGTGAATATACTTTTGGAAAAGCAAGGAAAAGTCTGAGTGTCCATCTATATCAATATTGAATAGCATTGGGGATCATTGTGCAGCTGAAAAGATTAAACATAGTAGTTAAGCTGGCTGCATTTCAGGTAAAGTAGTTTGTTGATTTTAGCTTTATCTCTTTGTTTTGCCTGATGTCTACTACTGGTTGACCAATCACAAACTGAACATTTAGAGAATCAGATCATTGACATATAACAAACTATTTAGCACATAAGTAAAACATAGATGTAAAAACGAGCGAAAATACACGATCAATACCTCATGAACCGTAATGGTGAAACTACTTAGTGCAAAACAGATAAGGTCCAAAGACTGATCTAGTAGATTTCACGCATAAAAGCCCTTCCGCATTAAATATCCGTCAAACTGTACAATCAAATCTGGTGGCGCGCAGGGTAAAAGATCTTCAAAACAGCATTACGTCGTCGGCGAAGAATTGTTAAGATGTTAAGATACCAGAACTTTTTTCCTCTCATTCAAGTTTTTATTTGACAAGGTTTTAATGAGACGATAACCATCTGTGATAGGTCATTTATGAGTTATAAATAACTATCGTAGAAAACGTGAATGACCACAGAGTTTACCAATGAATCATATGGAGGTAATTTTGATATCAGAGTTAATGAAGACCTTTATATACATATATATATATATGGATTTCCTGGATAATGAAAAGATAAGGAGAAAATCTGAATTTTTTAGAGAGATCTCTCCTTATTCTCTCAGCTCTTCCTTTCAGTCTTCAATAAATCTCAAATTACTTTTTCTCCTTTAATTGAGCCCCATCTTTTTTTATTTATTCAATTAAAGACCATCTTTCCAAATACAAATTAACTTTTGTAATTTCACCAAACACGTGCCTTATCTTTCACTTTGCTTTCTTCCTTCCTTCTTTCTTCCTGTAATTCTAATTGTCCCCTTTCATTTTAATTTTTGAATTATTTTTTCATTCTTTTTTTCATTTGAATGACCATTGTATTAAATCTAGGTTTTTGTAAATTTTATTGTTTTTTATTCAAAGATTGATTTCTTTCTTCTTCATTTTTCCTTGCATGTGCTTATTTAAATATTTTACTATCTTTACCATGATTTCCTCTTTCTAAAATTAATAATGATAAAAAAAAGGCATACCATTATTAAAAAAAATCATACCTTATTATTATTATTACTTCAAATGATTGAGAAAATTCTTGACTCATTATAAAGAGAACTTCTCCTTATCATTTTTAAGAAGAACAACAATAAAATATTTTTCTTTTTTCTTTTTTCACTATTGTCTCTTATATAATACATTAATTAGGCCCCTTACTACTTTTTATGAAGAAGAATAATAAATATTTGTTATTATTATTCCTAACACATTAGTTTTTTTTATTTGAAGAATCCATACATTAGTTAGGCTCTGAGAATGTGGGGCAATGATATTATTTTGATCATGAGCAAAAAATTCAATTCCATATAGTTTTTTTTTTTTTAATTTCTATTCACTTTTTGCATATATCACCTGTGAGAACTGTTATGCACTCACTTTTAGTAATAGGAAATCGTAATTTAGATTCTTCAAAATACCTTATTTATTTTTTACCATTTTACATAATTGCTTTTGGACCTCCAATTGCTGAAGAAGGGTTTTTTAACGTGACATTAACCAATTGTCAAAAAAAAAAAAGACATTAACCATATGCTAAAAGATAAGAAATAAAATTTTGATATCGGTCAAATGCTATGACAATAATAAATTATAAGCTAATATAAAAGTACAACAATGTTGTTGTATAAGTTCTCATGCTTAGAGAAAGCATTCATATATATCATACAATAAAATTTGTACTTGCAATTTTCTTCACAACGTAGACTTTCTCTTGATCGAGCTGGAACAAGCTTTGATATTTGAAGTTATAGCTTAATCTATGATATTGACTATTGAATGAATAAAATATAAGGAAATATAATTAATCTTAATAACAAATACAATATTCCACCACTGGTCCGGAATTGATTAGAGACACATCTAGGAAGGTGACTGATACATGTTTAATTTCCTGGTGACTCCAGAGTCGGGAAGAGCTGGTCAACAGCAAGCACCACCCTAGAGCCTGAGGCGTTATCGTGTTTTCAAGGTGATGCCGGCGCAGATGGTTTCGCTATGGCCTCATGCCGGGAAAGCTATCAACCAGGTTTATATCTTGGTGCTTTGATGATACCGAGAGACAAGATGCCATACATTCGCTGGCACAATACTAATTGGCTTAAGTTAGTCAGTATCCATGAGGTATTTCATGTCTCAAAGGTTCCTAAGTATACCTCCAGATCCGACTCATGTCAGGATCGAGTAGCTATTGTTGAGATAGATGGGACCTTTGAGGAGTGACCTGTGCGTATTATGGATAGCCGAGATAAGGTTTTGCAACGCAAGACTATGAGGCTATGGGCTGAATGTGGCGAACAATTGGGGGAGAGGAGGCGAGCATGGGAACGGAGGATGAGGCAGGCACGATCCTTTCCAATGGCGATGACGGAAGGTTTAATCATTTGGTAGTAATGACTTATGCATGTGCACGTGATTGTGTGCAATGTGCAGGAATTTTATGAAAAATCTTTTGGCGTGAATAGCTGTGAAAACCTGGGGAATTTGAAATTTTTCGCGAAAATGACTTCAATTACCATTACGTATTGTGTTTCAAACCTGAAAATCTCTCTTGTGATTCAAGATGAAATGAATTCTCATCGTTGAATTCTTCACTAAATCTAGTTACCTGTGGATAACTTGTTTGATTTGTAGACAATCGAATTTCACTTATTTGAGGCACTAAACACTGTAAGTATTGATAGATGAAGGCACATTCCATGACATGGCACTGCGTGCAGACATAAAGAGGAATGCCCATGACACATGGAGGATATGAGGTCATATCCATGCACACTGTCATGGATGAAGAAATATGTGGGTGACACATGTGAACCATAACACACTACTGTTGGAGAACAACTATGGCAAGAAGTGGAAACATATAAGGGTTTGATGAAATTGAGTTCGCTGGAAGTGAGTGATGAAATGAAAAGAAAATATGATCAAATGAATGTAGAGGAGCAAAACCAAAGCAGGCAGAGAGAAAAAGAAAAATGGTGAATGAAAGAGGTTGGAAAGAAGAGGAAAGGAAGATTCAGCTATAGGTCTTCGCGGCTTGAACGGGTGAAAGTTCGGCATCAAGGAGGTGAGTTCACCATTTCCAAGAGGCGGCTTCTTCCACCGGCAGCCGGGCGTTTAAGGGTCATTCGGCTATCGGTCACCACTAGGGTCGTCTATGACACCGGACCTACCATTTCGTAGTTCAGAAAACGATCGGCGAGGTCCGCGCGAACAACGATTATTTTTTTGCGCTGACCGATACGCTGGCTAAATGAGGTAGCCAAACCGGGCCGATTAATGCGCTCGGGAATGTCATTAACGAAGGTCGCGCTACGCTCGATTTGTTTAAGACCGAATAAATCAAATTTGAATCGTTCAGAATCGCTTTAAGGCCGGCGTCATATGCGCGCCCGTATATTCGCAGTGCGTGGCCATTTTTTTTTTTTTCAGCGCCATTTATGCCACAATTGGGGCAGAGTACCAAGTCGTCTTGCCATTTCGCTGACATATCGGTGTCATTTTACGAATTCTATAGATATTATCTGTTTGGGTGTAAACTGGCATGCGTTAGATATAATTTATCCACATATTTCAAAGATGCGATATGAAATGTTCGCGAGCACTCATTTTACAAGGACTGGCCCCGAAGATTTAGCACACCCGGCGCGGTAAATCTGAAGCTTCCGTACTTTGATTGGCCATACTTTCCATTCAACCCATTCGTATTCTTAGATTCTCATGAGCTCCTTCGAGTCCAGAATCCAACCATAAAGTAGCAATAGAATTTGGTGCCTACATATTTTAGCGCTTCCATATTATTTTCAAAGAGTCAGATAATATTTACCTGAAGCAGGCCACTCATGGTCCGTTATGACGCCAGCGCTTTGAGGTCGGGTTGTGTGGCCAATTTTAGTATTCTGCTGTGGCCTGCTTGCGCAGCCCCAGGATGGGGCGTTTGCCAGTCGACATACTGACTAGTGCCTGATTTGATAGTTGATATATGCTGTTTAGATATATGTTAATACTGATGGATGTAAATTGCATGCGTAATATTATAATATCCAGTGATACCAAGTATAAAATATGGCATGTAACAATATGAGTAGGTAGCCTCCATTGTGGCGTGACAAGATATAACTTGCAGCCAGCATAATCAGACACATTATGGCAACAGGGCATCGCATTTAAATTGTAAAAGGTTGGTAAAATTGACACCGCTTGCGCTTGATCGGCGGGGTCAAGAATAACGCCATTCAAACAGAGTCACACGATTACCAAAAGAAAATATGGTGCCAGAATCACAGAAGGGAGAGATCTCTGGGTGAAAAAGTCAACAATTATGGTCAAACATATCCCCACGGTGAGTTGTCACAAAGAACTGCTCATGAGCCCACAATAGATACTCAAAGGCACCCATGGAAAGGCGCATGAATTTTGAATTATAAAATGATTCATTCCATATCATCCAAAAGCTTTGGTTACTGAAACAAATGAATTTTTATTTCGGTAAATGATCTCGATGTCATCCAGAATGATGTGCTTGAAACACACTGGCTTAGGACTGGTAGGTCGGGGAGGTTCCTCGGGCGCGATGGTACATATGAGTCGCGATCTCATTCATGGCATGACATGGTGGATTTCATATAGAATTGGCATAATTTGTTAATGTGATTGGGAAATGGGAGTGGAACATTGTACGCACTTAGGGGCGGGAGTATAAATTTCAGAGATGTATTCTCACTGTAAGGAGTCACCCTTTATGGGACAAACTCTTTCTGCATATCGATACCACAGATCACTTGACTGAGGCCTTCCATGATTAGCAAATACGCCCACATGCGCCTGATAAAACTCTTTAAAAGCGCTGGACTCAAACTAGTTCCATGACGTAGTTTTACAAAAGAATGGTACTAAATCTTTCGACTTCGCTATGATGGTCAGGTGTAATATTTGAAGAGGTCGGATCAATTCCACAAACCGTATTCGTTGGGTACGAACCACATTTTGAACTTAAGAGGAGAAATGTCGGCAGGGAAGCGGGGCATTGAGGTAGCTCCAGAACCTGGTCCAGCGGAAAACGGCATCGGTTCGTTACCCGCTGACCGAGGTGCCAGACCCAGAAGACCCGGTGCCGATTCGCCAGTCAACTAACCCGTAAATTATGTCACACCTGAAAGAAAACAACATCTATAAGGGTAGCGTATTCTGATCCCATATTTTCCCGGTATATAATTACTAGATATCTCTTCATTGGTTATGTATCGCATAACTTAAGAGATAATTGTTCAATTGACGCCTCGCAAGTGTTATTAATTCATCATTTAATCATTTCAGATTAGATGCCTGATGATCCACGATGGTCTCATGTGGCGCTCTTTCATCGGAAATGTTTAAAATTTTCCATAATACTAGTCAGATAATTCGCCTGCGTACACCGACTGATCTTATCAATATAATTCGTCTTACGATGCTGGAGAATTCTCATCTTAAGCCTTCCTTTGATTATTATGCGTCCATTGAATAGATGTTCAATACCTAATTCGTTCATGTTTATACTCGAAGGTCATGAATCTCTTATCAAACGCCCATAATTAACGCTGTATCGATTACTGAAAACACCAAATGACCTTGTATTGGCACAGGTAAGAAAATATTAGGCGCGACGAATCGGCCTTCTTCCCTACGCACCAAACAAGATTATCCCGTAACTCTAGTTCTTGGTGTTATCAACCTAATATTTCACATTTATGTGTTTTCGTTGTGCTTATCGAGGTTCCTCAGACCCACCACTGAATCTAAACTAGGTCCTAACGCCGCCTGGTATTTATGTTATTTTCACCTTCATTTATTATTAACTATGATTAAGCCCTAAGGTGCGGGAGTGGTTTCATCACCGACGGCGATTGTCGCCCACTAAGATGTTTTCCCGCCATTAGGGGGGAGAAAAGACACCTCGAATAATAGCGAAATTATATGGATTAATTATCTTTTTCATCTTGACCTTCCACAAGTATAACTCGAATTAGAGTCCAAAATATAATCTTATTTACAAATCTTGTAAATCGATTTCCTGACAGTATTTATTGATCTAATAAAGGTCACAAAATCACATACATCAACCTGAACATCCTAACATTTATTGAAATCTAATGGAAAATTTGAATATAGTGTACGGAATAGAGCCTAAGCCACAATTAAAACACGATGACCTCAGCTGGCCTGGCAAGATACAATCTTGCGAAAAATAGCATGTTAAATTCAATGCTCGAGTAAACAATTAAAAAGGTCCAAGAGGGGGCGGTAATGCTCACAAATATCTCTCAATATTGCCGATACGTATGGATTCTAAGTGCAATCTTATAAAAATGTCTGATAATTAATTGCCTTGAGAACAAGCAACAAACAATAATCATGATTTAAATTTGTCTATCGATAATTAAATTTCTCTGTTCAGAACAAGATAGAGCGCCAAACTAAAACTACAGAGATTTTAAAATTCGTCTGCTTAGTTTAACGATGTCATAGAATTTTGAACCATATTGATGATCATTGAAATCCCGGTGTCCTTGCCGCTTTATGCCATAGTAAAATGCTTTTTGAGCTATTGAGCTTTGGTCATGACGTGATGAGATTCAAGATATGGTTGAAGAGTTGTTTGACATAATCCATATGATGGCAACCAATCAATCTAAGATTTGTTTCATTAATGATAAACACTTCATTTCTGATGCATAATTATAGTCGAAGGTGACATCCATTTCATAAAAAGGCAGCAGCGCGCGCAAAGAAGCGCAACGGCAAAGAAAAAGTGGTGGTGGGTCATCCCGGAAACTAAAATTTTTGATTAGATTATTAGAATAAAGGGGCACCACCACTTTAAATTAAAAGTATTAAAGTGAATAAATAGTAGCCTTCCTGAGTTTTAACAGTCAACGAGACTGAAGATAATTTGAATAAATGGAACTGAAGTAGTTTGAAAAGTGTATTTATCATAAAGCCTGTGGAGTTGTGCACACCTAACAAAGACATGCATCTCCGTGAGAATGGATCAGGGATGAGATTTTCAAAAGAAAGACAAATTAAAGAAGAACTCAAGCCATTGTAAATATGTAATAAAAAAGTAACATAATAAGGTAGTATGTTAATCATCAGCACACATGCCATCACCAATCCAATGGTCAATTTTTTCCGCTTGGATCTTTCAAAGAAGTCGCAGATATCAAATGAGTTAAAGGTATTGCACCATCATTATCAATGAAATTGTCATCAATTTGATCATATTGAGGGAGACTTGATAAGGATCATCGTGATCCATTGTCCCTTTTGACCATTAATAAAAGTTATCTAATTGGCTACCTTTTCCTTTGCATATACTTGATAAAGGTTAACGTAAATGTTTGGTCGTGATTTATTGTGTACATAACTAACACATTTCATTCCACATCTATATCTACCATAAACCCTTTATGTGGCCCGCCGCTTTCCCTAATATTTCAATACGAACTTTTGGTTATTGGAGTTGCTTTTCTTATTGGGAGGCTGACTGAAATCACCTTGATTCCAGAAATATAATATCACTGACTACAACCTCGGCCTGTCCATAAAAATATCCATCACCACGTCCACGCCATGCCCATACCTATTGGTTTGAATTGTGGTGAATAGCTATGGAAGGTATTATTGCAATTAACTTCAAATATTTGCAAAACGATGCCTTTATATTGTTGTCAGAAGATATATTAGAGGCACAAAAAATGGTATATGTTTTCTCACATGTCTCATCCAGACATTTTCCACACAATTTTAGTTGAGAGCTAATTTTAAACAAGGTTTGTTATAGTCACTCTGACTGACTTAAAATCTTATAATTGTAAAATGATTCAATCATAACGGGCTCCTTGAAGTATTAATACGGTCTTTTGATGGTCATACCGTTTCAAACTTTTCAGATGATCAATAGATCTTAATCGTAAGATATTCACTTTTTAGGCCTTCATCAATATGGTGGCGAAGGAATATTAAAGCTTTAGTGCGATCCTGCTGGGATGCGGTATTTCCTTCTTTGATAGTATTTCCAAAGTTCATAGCATTCAAGTGGATTTCAGCATCCAATATCCAAGATAAATAATTCTTGCTCGAAATATCAAGGGCACTAAATTCGAAGCAGGATATTAGTCATTTCAATAATTAATATAGTAGGTGAATAAAGCAAAAGATACAAGAAAATTATAAATTTAATACTTAAAGTCTGACTTTGTTCTTGTACACTGCTGCTAGATTCTCGCTTTTTTATGATCAAATCGCTGACTTCGCTTTGTACCATGATTTGTTAGTATCACATCATGTTAATTGCCTTCTATAGATTAGGCATTCAGACTTTGCCTTTATATGGATCAAACGTTTAGACTTTGTCTGCATCACACTTTCTACATTGTAGTTCAAACATTCAGACTTTGTCTTCCGCAGATAAGAGCATTGAGACATCGCCTTTGTGTTCTTCATTTCGGATTAGACATTCAGAGGCCATCACCATAGTTCAGATACTCGGATTTCATCCTCATTATTTCATTGCCACAGCCTAACATTCACTGTTGTTCATTTCTTGGTGATGTCTTAAGCCTTCTCATCACTTGCGCCAAAGTTTATTCTCCCTTACCTTTGTGTTTGCAAAAGAGCTGATATCGTATTCATAAATACTTGTACTGCACATCTTGATCACATGGCTTCTTTTGGTTGTTTCACTTTGCATCGACTAGTTCATGAGTTTCTCACAAGTCTACATATGCCCCTTCTAAATTTATCATTAGCATACCATTTGCTTTCAAAACTCATTCCTTTATTGGTTTCACCATTTTATTGAGCATTCACGATTTTGTGTCAACGTGAAGAGTGTTGATTGCTATCTCACGACATGACCATTCGTACCCCAGAGGCTTAACTTCCACTTGCCTAGATTTGAACATATGTTTCCATCTGAGATGTGGTACACTTTAGATGGAAATTGAATCTATATCATGACTTTATTGGCCTCTTAGTCATTTTGTTATTTAGTTGTTAGCCCTTAGGATGCCTAGAACCCTTTTGCCCTTGTTTTGGTTTTGAGTTGGGTTTATGTTTAACTCGACTTGTTTGGGATTCCCCTTGTTCTTAGATAGAGTTCAATTCGTTTCACTCATTGTTCATCATTCCGCTTCGCTTCACATTTCACCTTCATTTTCCTGAACCCGCCGAAGAGGGGCATTTATAAGTCTCAGAGCAGCCACTGGGCACCACCAGATCTTATGATTTAGAGTTTTCATTTTTGGTGGAGACCCTTGGATGGTTGCCTAGTGACAATCATCCAAAGGTCTTTTCTTCCTTTAGGGGGTATAAAAGGGATGAAGGTTTCTTGGGAAAGGGGGGACAAAAAAAGAGAAGGAGGCTATTAGAGTTCCTAATTCCTCAGAGTCATGTGGATCACCTGGGCACTCACTAGTCACCACAAATGGGTCGCAACCCGCAAAACAAACAAGAAGACGACCGTGGTGTCTGGGCCTTCTCTCCAATGGCAAAGTTAGCTCTTTTTCGGGCAGACCGAAGTAGAACCGTAGTTATCTCAATCGAGGAATGGCCGCACCTCATCTCGGGGTGTGACTTTTTCTCGCGGAGGGAGAACGTGGATCCACCTTCTATGTAGAGTGGACGATTTCTTACCATAAAGATAAGGGAAGGTGGCTCATTTTGGAAGGAGACTTATTCTATTTTTATGTAATTGCTTTCCGAACCCGCCGTTGTCAGGAGTGCCTTCCTATTCGCTGGCGGCTGGGCAGGACTGATTGGAGAAACATATACTTATATTATGGAGAGTCTGGTTACAGCCATTGGTGAAGTCGCTTGATCGGGAAAGGAAACATCCGGTGAAGATAAGATTTGGGCACTAAATGACGGAAAGGAGGCGTCCGGGTGATGGTGTATCCGGTTAATCGTACCCATCTGAAAGGAAGCATTCGGGTGAGAGGTGCCCGCGCACCCCGCAGAGCTGCTGAGCGCTCCAGCTAGCACCACGCCCGGGCCGGTTGGATTTAGGGCCCGGCTGTCCCATCGGTTTTTGGTCGGGCCACGCCATGAACCGAGCCCGGCCACGGTACCTTACAATGTTCTCATTTTCCTGGGAGGTGACCACCTGGCTTGGAAAAAAAGGAACAAGCTTGATCGTCATATCATGAGGAATAGCAGACCATTAATGTTGTTGAATTTCAATGTGAATTTTGTAACTTTTTTGAAACTGCATTAGATGCTATATGGTTGCTTCGAAAGTTAACTCGGTGACTGTGAGTAATGGCAAAGGCTGTAGGGGTGAGGAGGTTCGCGGTCCACCGTTATCCACGCCCGTCGAGAAGCTGATAATTGACGTTGCTGAGACTCGTAATCGGGGGATTGGTGGATGAAGGATGACGTGATTGATTATCGAGCGCTCGCAATGGGATCGGGCCGTAGGATCGCATGGTCCGAGCTTTAGTCGAAATTGTTCCGGGTTGTCTTTGGGTGGTTCCAAACTCGAATGGAACTGAGGACACCCTGTCGAATCATGCAGGATCTCTCAAGCTTCCACTTTCATCCCTATCACCATCTTTTTCCTTTCTAGCCTCTACAATAAATTTTCTTTTCAAACATCTCCATCTTTCCTCCTTCTTAGCCTCTGCAGTCGCCTTCTTTCGCTCGCTGTGGATGCTCCGGCCATTTTTCTTTTGTATTTCTGAAATCTTGTAAGTTCTGAATGTTAGTTTGACATATTGTGATATGATTTCTTGGTAACAAGCATCGCTATGTAATGTCGAACACCTTTTTGGTGCAATTAATAAAATCGCAGTTCTTTGACGGCTTAGTGTCTTATTGTAATTCTGTGTATGACGTATTCGGACATTTTGCCTAATTGAGGCCCGTTGAATATTATATAACTCGCACCAAGCCCATCGTTAACTTAATCGCCCGAAACGCGCCCGGGCTCGCTCCACCTTCGCTTCATCGCTCCTAACGCCAAGCGCCGCTGATTGTTTAAACCCGACGCATGATTAGTCATCGCATTAAATGCGACCGCAAGCCCTGCTGATATATAGATAGGCATCATTAAGTCAGTACTCTTCCTTCCTTGTTATTTTAGGTTTATCTCGCTTCCTCTTCATGGTCATCCGTACGCGAAGGGGCCGGTAACTCGCATTCGCTCGCTGGGCCATTATTGCGCGCACCGATTTATTTCGCAAAATCACCATCGCCCTGGGCAATGTTTGACTGCGGGTGAGTGATCGCTCTACCAAAAGGCCCTGGGCTGAGTGAGACATGGTTTAAAACCATCTGCCTGGGCGGTCTCGCCCGGCCTGTATGCCTTTGTACCACCTAGGTATATGGCTAGGAGTCTAATATTCGCTCTTTCTCCATTTGATCTCGCTTGTAGAATGGCAAGGGTCGGGAAGAAATCCCACGAAAGGTCGCCTGAGGGCTCCTTCGCAACACTGCAGGCAAAGATCATCTCGCCCCCGACGACGGGAGGAGTTAATGGCTTATTACAAATGTCGCTGATAACATTGACCTCCGCTTGATGGATTGACGAATGGTCTACCTCGCGAGAACATAATGGTGTTTTACCCGAGTACCTTTGAACAGCTTACGCTCATGCATGCCTCCTAGTCAAGTAGTTTTTGCATTTCACCCAGCGCCTGGCTCTTAGGTCCACCCTAATGTGTCTATTCGATTTTGATCGGGCAAGTCACAGAAAGAATCATCATACCAATCCCCGACTCTCATCGGGTCGAAATGTCTAATTTATTTTCCGAGAATAGGGCGTATGCACGGATGTCTATGTCTACTCTAAACCTCGACTCGTGTTGTTAATGGCCTCCGAATCACTCCAAGACGGAGGCGAAGGCGATATTTAGCAGGGACTCATCATCCTCAAGCCCGCTTAATATCAACTAGTCCCCGCTCTTCCGTGTGTGTATCGGGTTAGACCCGCCCATGTGGTCTTTTCCCTGATATTTAAAGGTGTTACGACGGACTAACCTCAGCTGCTCATGTAAGGCCATGAAAGCAGGCCGGTGAATTGGGCAGTTTCAGCTGAAAATTCACTGCCATCGAGATTTGAGTCAGAACCACTACTATAAGGTTCTCCTGACATTCCAAATAATATATTCATGAGGGCAACTGCCCCTTACACCTCCGTCATTCTCCTCGACTATTGCCTTCGGGACATCACAGTGGGAGCATTGTCATTACCATCACATGCCCTGATGCCGAAAGCGTCACTGTCCTCCGGCGCCCACTGAGGCACTGTCAGTGAGGGCCGAAGGCATCGCTCAGCCACTCCCAGCGAGGATTCTAGTTCCACATCCCGCTCTAGTCTGAGAACTGCAGAGAATATCCTTAACGCCTTTGCCTCGAGCAGTGGCCGATTCGCCCAGTGATAAAGATTAAACCGAAAGTGCGCGCGACTAACGCGCTCGGGTCCGGCGGAGATTTTCGCCCCTGGCAGTCGAACATGAGGATTTATGATTCGGGAGGAGGAGTAGAATGGAGGAAAGGATGACTGGCCGCGAGACCAAGTTAGCCGCCCGGCAAGAGGAAGCGACAACAGTTCGTACAGTTCCACATCGCTCCCGCCTGCCGACCTAGTCAACCCGGGCCGATGGAGGATTTGAGGTGCAGCTTACAATATCCTGGGCCTCCCTAACGGCCCACAAATCAATGAACGCTGGGCCGCCTCCGACAGAGTCAAGGAGGCCGATCCGGCCCGACAGAATTCGTGTGATCCCTCCTTCCTCGACCGGATGAGGGCCGCCTTAGTAGGTCAAGAAGCGAGGTAATCTGAGCCATGGCAGATATCATTTAACGCATTATAACCAATCGTTATACCTCCCAGGGCCGGAGCCTCCGAAGTGGAAGTATCGCCCTAGATCACAAGGTGAAGTGAGGCACACAAGGCTGGAGCTTTTCACTATGGAGTGCAGTGCTTTGACTCATTGAAACAAATTTTGTGTCCGCACATGCTGATGTTCAGATACTGGCATGGTCTTCACAGGACTCATCGGTGAGTGTTCTTCAGAAAATTTACACCAACGAATCATCATGATTTGATATGTTTTTTCTCCGCAATCGTGAATTCACAATGAATGAACTGTAAGATAAAGAGTTTCACAGTGTGACATTAGCGACACAAATGCTTACTTTTCAGATTCCTAAGGGACGCGAACGGCCGGCATTTATATGTGCAACAATGGTCACGAGAAATGCAGAGAAGCCGTCAGTGGAGGCTGAGCTGCGGTCGTTGCCTGGAGTTGGAGGCTAAAAACTCATTGAAATAGCGTCTCGTAGAGGCTGAGGGAGGCGGCACGCCGCGGCAAGGCGCTGCTGAGATAGAAGGCCGCGATTACCCGGCACAATGGCAGAGCCACCAGCCCAATCACTAACGTCGCGAAAAGCGCCTCGGGCGGTGGAGTCCGGAAAAAAGCTGGCCTAAAGGCATTGTCTCCCGGGCGGGGGAGGCTTGTACTAAGGCGGAGGAAGAAAAACAACCATTTGATGACGAGCTAGCTCGATTTTCATTGGGACTATAAAGGATTGCTTCACCGCTTCTCCGGAAAAGCGCCGCTGGGCTGATAGAGGCGATGGAGGCCGAAGCCGACGTGAAGCGGGCGACACACGTTGCCAACTATGGTTGGTACGCTGCGTTTTACACACAACAGGCCGGAGCAAGCCTTAGACTTCGATGAAGGTTTGATTCTTCGGCCGCACCCGAGCCTTTATAACTTATCGTCGCGCAAGCACTTCGCTCGCCGCTTCGCTCGCATCCAACCGCCATTGCAAGAGGCACACCTAGGGAATAGTTCGACTTCCACTGGAGAGGAGGCGACTCTTCCGATGGATCTCCGCCTCTGGTTTAATGCATGGTGTTGGGCGATGCCACGCTAACTAAAATCGAGCTGAGGACTGCATCGCCCAACGCTACACCAAACAATTTAACCTTTCTTCTTCTATTACTTTCGTCGATGCCTTCTTGTACGCTTTGATACTGCGCTATCCCTATATGATTTTTGTTAAGCGCACTATCTGAAAAAGCGCATGTGGCGTGTAGATTATTTACTACGCCATGGGCAACTCGTTGTGTCAGCCTTGATAGCCATTTTACTATGTCATCCGGCTTTAATTCTAATCGCCAGATGTTATCTAGCCGGGCCGGATAGAACGCTTCTGACCGCACATCCGGCTTAGATTTGACCAGCTAGATGTTATCTATACTAAGCCGGATAGGTCATTTGACAACGTCATCCGAGCTTTTAGATTCACTACCAGACGTTATCTATGTCAGCCGACAGTCACTGGACCTGGCGCCATCCTGAGCTTTTTTAAAATCGGGAATCGCTTAGATGTTATCTACGCCTGGGCCTGATAGGTCATTTTATCAAGGCCATCTGGCTTTAATCTGCACAAATAGATATTATCTATCGCCCGCCTGACAGTCATTTTATCGTGCTATCCTGGGCTAGATTGACCCGCCTAGATAAGATTGCGCCTGGCCTGATATCATTTACCGCGCCATCCGGGCTTTAAATTGACCACGATACATTCTACGCCAGGGGCCTATAGGTCGGTCGGACCGCGCTATCCGGCTTTGAATTGATCAGCTGGTGTTGATTCATGGTTAATGAGAGTCATTTCGCACTGTGTCATCCTCGGCAACTCAATCAATATATATTATCTACGCCTCAATGATACTAGGTCATTTGACTGCACCATCCGGGCTTATAGATTTGACCAGCTAGTGTTATCTATGCAAGGCCAGATAGGTCATTTTACTACACCAACCGGGCTTTTAGATTTGACCATAAAGATGTTATCTCCAGGCCAATGATAGTCATTTGACCCACGATCCGGGGTTTAGATTCGACCGTATAATGAAAAATATATGCGAAGACATGTGAGTAGGCAAAAATAAAGATATTCTTTATTGATAATACCGGGCCAAAAAGGATTCCACATTCCAGGTACACAGGGGTTCCATCCGTTTTATCTATAGCGAGGACCCGGGTTTAATTTGCTCAAGGCCACGACATATGGTCCTTTCCGCGTGGAATTTCCCCGTAGCTGGGTATGCGTAGATGGAAAATCTTTCTCACACTAGATCACCGATCAAAACACTTGAGGCTTTACCCGTCATGAGGCGAGTCGCTAAGCGGCGCTGGTAGACGCTATGTGATTGTGGCTTCCGCAGCCATCACTGCCTTCTAACTCCCCGCTATTGATTCCGCATTTTCTCGACCGCGTAGTCGGTTCGACGCAGGCGTATCGACCAGGGATAACGGCTTCCATCCCGCGAAGTATTTGCAAAATGAGAGATGCCTGCCAGCTTCGGATTCCAGAGGCCTGCAGCACCCTTGGGAGTTCTTCTACCCATTTCCTTTAGCTTATTCAACCGCTGGCGCAATCAACAAAGTTTTGCTGAGCTTTGTCGCCATCGCTATATGCCGTAAGGGTAGAGTATAAATTTTTTATCTTCACCCCGCAAGTCCTGCGATTCCCACACAACGCGGCTCACATCGGACACGATTGATCTCTGGATTTAACCCAAGCATAATGTTTTTCCGCATGAACCGAGTAACATCTCTATCTTTAATTGACGGAAAGCTGCGAAGCTCTATCCACGATCAATGAACTGTATAATTAATAATAGCTCTTTGTACGGCAGAAGGAATGACGACTATATCATCCCTCATCACAATAGATTACCTTGGTTAGATTGAGACCAAGTCTCAGACCTGATTTATTAGGGACATTCACGGCAAGGGTCACATTTCTCTATCGCACCACAGCCAGCCCGACTTTTTATAGTTGGCCAATAATACCTCGAGTGTGAGCCCTGCAGCGAGTTCTTCCCTAGGTGATTCCCATGATATGCCTTCATAATTCAAATTAATACATACCGACTTTGCTCAGGCTAGATCACACATCAGCACGGTCCTGTAGATCGCCAAGAAGGCCCATCTGAATGCGGAGAATCAGCCGACCAACCTGAACCTTGTGGGCCTTATCTCCTCATTATTAGGTAGTTCCTGTGGCTGCATAGTCTGAGGGCCCATCCAAGACTGTGGGAACTTCCCCTATCTTAGCTTATTCTGGTACGAAAATGAGAGTCCTATGACAGCATGGCAGAGAACACGATTTTTATCTCTCGCAAATCTGAAGCAAATTACTTGCAAGAAGGCATCGGCCCTCCCATTACTGTACCTGTAAATATGTTCAAGTTTCCAGCCGAGAGGGTATTTATCGCTGACTGGGTGGAAGTACACGCCATTCGGGACTGTAATCGACTTTGGCGCAACTCGTCTCGACAACTAGCCAGGAATCGCCCGAACCGAAGATTGTCAAACACCACGCTGCGCGAGCCGAGTCCCGCGCACGCGGCCTCATCCTCCCACTGGTTGTTAGCGGCGCCGCTTCCAACCAGATCGCCGTTGCCAACTTCCCGGTCGGGAGGCATCGCACTGTGCCCGCCCCGTCATTCGGAAGTTCTATCTACTGGCGTCCTACCCAGCCCGCTTGTCGGGCGCGTGTGTGTCTCGGTTCCGATTGATAGTCGCCAAGACTCACCTTTCGAAAGTCTCACAATCGATGCCATACTCTTAACTCCATTACCCAATCCGCCATTCTTCCGCGCATATCAAAGTTCATGAATTGTGGCCCTGAGGAAGAGATCACGAGTGCACCAATGTGATGAGCCCGAAGCATGGGCGGAGCTTTGGGCACATCCCGGAGGGCTAAGGCAAAGCCATTCCAAGGTGGCTATATCCGGCCTCCGTGATCGGGTTAAGGATTTTCGACAAAGAACACAGCTCCAACTTCTCGTGATCCCCACATTTATAAACAGGCGCGCTTACTACTATATCGTAGGTCGCAAGTAGGAGGTAGAGCGTGTCACCGCTTTCGGGCTCAGTAAGAACTGTGGGCCTCTTTCTGTGTATTGCTTGATTGCTATGAATGCCCGGTCGCATTCATTCCATTCGCCCAGCTTGGCTCCTCACAGCGAAGAAGGTCAAACGTCCGTGAACGGAAATAAACGCCAAGAGCTTTCAACCTGTACTTACCAATGCCGATCCCCTTCTTGAGCCGGGGCCGGTGATTGCAAGATGGCCTTAAGATGGTGTGATTAGCCTCTATTCCCTTTAAATACCTATAAAGCTATGAATCAGCTGCGCGAACCCCGAAGGCAGCACATTTTAGTGGGTCTGGCTACACCATACTGGAGACGAATGTCTGGCTTAGATGCTACAAGATCCGCGCGCTGATTTTTTACCAAAGATATCATTAATATAGACTTCCCATTAGTTACCGAAAGTCAACGAAAAACATCTTCACCAACCTCTCTATAGGTATTCCGAGATTCTTAAGTCGAAAGGCATCACATTGTAACAGTAAAGTCCATGGGGAGTGATAAAAGATGTTTTTTCTGCATCTGAGGGGTGCATGGGGATATGGTGATATCCCGAGAAGGCATCCAGAAAAGATAGCATTCCGTGTCTTGGCCAAGCGCCCGGCTAACTGGACGGCGCGGGCGCAGGGAAGTCGCCTTGACATGCGTCACAGGTCCGTAATCCACACATACTTCCATTTGCTCCCTTCTTCGATAACCAAATTCACGCTGGGCAAGCTATCTGTACTAATCGTTTGATAAATCCGCTCTCAGAAGATTATCACTCTGTCTGATGACCAGCCGGAGATCCGGATGAAAGCGCCTTACTTTGTTTGACCAAATTTGGCGATGGGGCGACATTTAGTCTCAGGTGAAGCATGCATTTCAGGGCTTATTCATTATATTCGCGCATGGGTCCAAGCAAATACTTCAGCTCAACTCAGAACATGGCATACTCAGCCTTCCTGAAGGTGAGGGTACTAACATAGATGCATCCGTCCGCCCGCTAAGGGGCGTGGTTTCCAAGGGATCAACTACTACACTGGCCCCTCCAAGGCTGGTCAGGGCGCATGACCGTGATTGCTATCAGCCGAGGTCGATTAAGGGATGGTTCACTGAGCACCCTTGTTCGCGCCCCCGCATTGAGAGTCGAGCAGCATTTCGTATGGCGACCGGCTTCCCAAGGTCGACTTGCCCGACGCAAATAGTAGCCGATTGTTTGGTGGTACGTAGGGTACCGCTTCATACAGGTAGCTCAGCCCAACCCAAGATGGCATTGTATGGCCCCAAGTCCTCTACCATCGAGAACAGTACTTTCTGAGTTACCGGACCCACCATAACGGGAAAGGCGATGTCCCCAACTATCAATGTAGCTCATTAACTTAAAAAACCACCACCGAATCGAGATGACGCTGACTCTAGTCATAAAGGTCGAGGTAGTAAATCGTCAGACCGTCGATCGACGACCCCGCACATCAAACGCGGATGGCTGCACAGCGAAGTACAAGTGCACGAATGAGGCAATGACTTCAAAGTAGGGTTAATAAAAGGATATAGGGCCGCCAACCTACCGATCGCTATGATGTTCTGCCGACGTGTTCACCCCGGCTTTAACCGGTACGCTCACATTTTTTTCTCTCGCTTGGATCGATATCAAGTATCGGGCCGGTCCCCAAGATAAAGTTGGATGGCTGGTCGGGGGTCCGAGGCATGCTTAATATCAACAACGACCCCATCATCTGGAGCAACCGCACTCGCGGGTCAAGCTCCCGAATATATCTATGAGGTGCCCAAACTCGAATCGCTTCCACTAGAATTTCAAGCTTGGCAATGGTTAGTTTCAGGCCATGGTCCCTATGATAATCAAGGTCTTTAGGATTCATGCTATCCGGCATTCCTCGATACAAAGTGGGGCCACTTGAACTGGGAGAACCTTGATAAGGTAGATCCGCCATAGGCGATGCCGAGAGGAGTGAACTCAGGGGCTCTTCCTTTTTTCAACCGCTTCAGCGCCCGACCCTTTGTTTCGTGATTTTGCTCAATGAGCCTTTTGGTGGTCGGGCTTGCCACTCTAGGTGGTTATCATTACAAATCGCGAGGCGGTTCGATGTCAGTTTTCCAAATGGAGGAACTTATTTGCCCGCCGATACAATTCTTCCAGCAGCCGCAGCGGATCGGTGACAGCGACCGAAGAATTGGCGGTACCGCCCAAAGATTCTTCAAGTTTCAGACCGTGATCCATACCGTAAATATCAATCATTGACAAACCATTCAACCTCGTTGCAGTGAAGTCCAGGATGGATTCGCCTTCCCGCTTGAGGATAGCTCGAGGAGCCGGAGACTTTCTGCTCTCGACCGGTTACCGTGATATCGAGACGAATCACAGCCCACAACTCAATCGAATGAGCTGATTGACCTCGAAGCTCGTGGAACCAGCCAAAGTCGGGCCCTTGAGGTCGACCGGAACACTTTACACAAAAGCTTTGATCATCCCCTGTCGAGGAGCATCACTTCGTCGAAATGCAAACATGTGATCGCACGCACGGGGGGGAAAGAGTCGCTGTACATGGTGAAGCACGGCAGAGGCTTCAGGAGGTCATAACTAGAATATGTCAGACCTTCCAGCAGAGAGAGCATGTGCCGCGGTCCTCTGGAGGGTGGAGGAGAAAACATGTGTGGGGCTAAGAAGAACCCCCGGGCGGAGGGTACATGGATGGTACCTGGGGAGACGCCCCGGTCGCCGCATATTAGCTGAGTCTACCTGACTGCTGCCATCCCCTGCTTGGCTTCTCTCCGCATCTTCGCATTGTGCAAGATCATGGATCACCGGGTCACCGAGGGGCCTTTTCTCGATCAAGCCGCGGGCGTTCGGGATGGTGAACGCCGTGGGAGCCGGGAGAGTCATTAAGATGGAATCGCCATCCGCCAGAATAATGTCACGCGCAACCCGCCTCTCGCTTCTTTATCAAGACGACGGAGGAAGCGGGCGGAGGGCCCCATGATTTCTGGCCTGAAGGCCTTTCCGAACGGCCCGCGTGAGCTTGTTATCCTCCGCACCGTTCGCTGCAGCCACAACCCGCCACTGGCTCGCCCGCTTCCTTCTTGTCTTGCCTCCATCTCTTAGCGCGCAGAGGGAACGGTTCTCATGGGAAGGTTTGTTGGGTTGCTGGACATGACAATGAGTTCCAACGGTCTAGTGGGATGTTCAAGAACAGAAAAGGCTTCAGAGATCGAGAGATCACTCCGGGAGCCGTACCTAAGCGCTCAGACGCTTTCTCCTCAGATTTCGCTCAACGCCTCAGCCGCATTTGCCAATTATAAACCTGCACTCGCAGCCGCGGATCGCCGTGGCATTCACTAGTCACCGCTGGGTCTTGAACCCGCAAAACAAACAAGAAGACGACAGAGGTGTTCCGTCGTCCCTCCGATGGCAAAGTTAGCTTTTTTTTTGAAGACTGAGCTTTAGAACTGTAGTTATCTCAATCGAGAATGTCGCACCTCATCTGGTGTGATTTTTTTCTCTTTTATGGAGGGAGAACGTGGATCCACCTTCTAAGGAGAGTGGACGATTTCTTCTCATAAAGATAGGGGAAGGTGGCTCTCATTTCGGGAAGGATGACTTATTCTTCTTATAACTGCCCCGAACTGGCCGTCACTGGATGCCTTCCTATTCGCTTGGAGCATGCGGCGACCGATTCTTTGGGAGAACATTTACTTATATCATGGAGAGCTTCATATGTTGTAAAGTCGCCGACGGAAAGGAAGCATCCGGTGAAGAGGCCTGTGTAATTGTGGCGATCGGGGAAAGGAGGCATCCCGGTGATAGTATCCGAAGCACCCGGGCCCAGAACAGAAAGGAAGCATCCGGGGGTGAGAGGTGCTCGGGCACCCGAAAGGCAGGTGTCACCCCGGACGCTCCTAGGCCTATTCACCGCCTGGGGCCTGGCTTAGCTTTAGGGCTCCTGGTCCCATCTGCAGTTCTTGTCGGCCGACATAGGGGAACCTGAGTTTCAGCCAATAGCACCTATAGTTGTATATTTTGAAAGGAGAATTATTTTTGGGTAGCAAACTTTTCTGGGGGAGAAGCAGTCTTATTTCTCGAGCAGGAGGCCAATAATTTAAAGAGAGCTGTTTCTGTAGAGAGAGAAAGGGGGTGAAGCATATTTTTTGGGGTTTTCGAGGAGAAACCAGGACAACTTATGGAGTGAAAGCCATTGAAGGAAAAAGCTAGGTTAGAAGGAGAGTTTCGCCCATTTTTATCGGCACTGCCGACTTATGTCTTTTGATCGCATTAATATCTTTTTTTTTTATCACGATGATGCTTTTTTCAACCTGGATCCTGAGTGGGTTATAACGGGCCGGGTCAACCGGGAATCATTGGCCAAGTGGCCAATGGGCTCGACGGAAGGACTCCTCCGCAAAACAAGATGTATGAGGGCTCCGCTGAGGGCTTCGCCCAGGCCGCTCCGATGCCTAAGCCGGCTCCTCCGAGAGAAAAGATAACCGCAGATGATCACGTTTTTCCGGCATCTTCACCGATGGTGGGCTTTAGCATTTATATACATGTCTTCTAATCGATGGTGGCAAAGGATTCTTTCCCATTGACGGGATATTTTCTCGGCTTTTATCGCGACGGACACATGATACGAATGAGGTTATCGCGAATTATCCTTCCTCATCAGAGATTCGCCGACGGCATGATAAGATGTTATAGGAATTATCTCGTTTCTTTACCGTGAGATTTGATTTGATCACCGGCATGGGCTCTTCGGATTATCCCCGCTATCGCCTCGGGTGAATGACCCGGGCTTCCGCTGGGTTTAAACAAAGTGCCTGAACTAGCTCTACTCTTTCCTTAGGCTTGACGAGTGGGTCACAAGGCCATTTTTCAAACTCCTATCGGGCCGCTCTCAAATTTCTCGGTACGGAGCATGTGCAAGGGTCAGGACAAGCTTTTGAATCAACGGACTTCACGTATTTACTCTGCGTCGGTTCGCCAGGCTTACCGCCATCATATGTCTTATGATAATAATGACTGTTTTCGCCCCATTTCCTTCCAACTCTTCGCTTCCAAGAACATCCTCCCGATCGTCGCCAGGTTCCCCGATCTTGGCACCTTTGTTTCTCTGAGCTTGGGCTTCCTTCCTGGCCATCTGCCTGATCATCCGTGCAGAGTTCCTTTCGCTGCTTTGTGATACTACTCGAGGTGTTTTTTCTGCACTGCTCCCGAGACTAAGACGCTTTTTTCCTTTGTGGTCTTTTCGAGCAACATAGCAGAACGCTAGGGCCAACTTGATTAGGTCTTGTTTTTATTACCTGTTACTCTCATGGGTCCAAGTCGTTCCTCTCTTTACGATAGGTGACCTCCGTCGCTTCTCGTCTGGGCTAATGAAAGCCCGACCGCTCAACCCGGTTGTTCTTGGGAGACATCGGGAACCCCCTTTTCCTCGCTGGACAAGGGTGCAGGGAAATTGATGAGATTAACACCCCGGATCTAATATCCGTCACCAAACAGTTTTTGCGGTGGACCAGCATAATCGAGCCTTTGTATGGAGCAACTTTCGCGAGGCGTTATAGGCCTCCTTGGTGTCCGTGTCCGTCTCCCGACATTTCACTTCCCACGCGTCCAAGTGCCCAAGACGGTGCTTCGAGGCCTCTACAACGCCTCCGCTTCCGCACCTTCATAAAAGAGCGGTAACATTTCAACGCTTCCTTCTCAACTGCCACCCCTCGTGGCTCGACCTGGTTGGTTTTCTTCAGGGACAAGGGCTTTGGTGTTCCCAGTATAGCTCTGTTCCTGAACCTTTTTAGTGTGAAAGAGGGGCCTCCGAGGGCTTTCTTTATCTTTCCAAGCGTGCCGGTGCTCCTCTGATTATCTTGGACCTTCCATCCTCCCATAGACTTTGGAAGGAACGTTACTTCTTCGTTAGTGGCCGCGGTTGAGAGTACGATCCCCTTGATAAGAATGATACTGGCTCTGTACCGCTGCACCACTTCAGAATCTTCGTGAGCATCGCTGGTTTAGTTTGGTCTATCTTTCTGCTATGTGGTGATCGCTAATTCTGCATTGGTTGTATGTCTTTCAGTGTTCGCCTTGATCTCAACCTCAAGACAAAGTCATAAAGCGGGAGTTGGCTAAGTGCCTTCCGCGCACTTACCATATTTATCAGTCGGATATTCCCGATCTTCGTGTTCGAGGTCCTCCCATCCTCGCGCAATTGGTCTTCACCTCCGGCGGAAGCTTTCATCGACAACTTCATCAAGCCCACTATGAGGAGCTGGTCTGGCGGACGCCGTCCTGGTCCCGAAACGTAGCTGAAAACTCTGGACCCTTCGGCGCTTCGCCCGCCCGGTAAGTCCCGGTCGGGTCGCCTTCTTCTTCACTCGTCCGCGTTAAGACGCCGCCACCCGCTATCTCAGAGTCTGCCCGCAGCCTGTCAGCTCGCCAGCGCCGCCACTCGTGTGTTGGTCACTTGAGCCCGCTGAGGTCGCCACACCGCTGAGTCCCAAGGCTCAAAGCCCGCGATGGCCAAGAGCGGGGAGGGGAAACCCTAAGTCATGAAGACGGCGAATCCTTGCTCTTCAATGCCGAGTTTATACCGGGCGTGGTCTTGTCCATTCTCCCGAGAATTCACCAAGAGGTCAGGCTCCTGGCCGTTGGAGGAAGCCTTGGCTCTATCCCTTCAGGGGGTCGCCTCTGTAAGTTCCCGTGTCTCGGTGGTCTCGTTTATCTTAGGTTCGAGTCAAGGCGGTTGACTTAAGTCAGAGACCTGGGCAGTGGCAACTCATTTGAAGAGTCACAAGAGGCCGACAACGAGGGTCACGCCAAAGCCACCGTGAGTCTACAGTTGCAGGATCGCTTTCTGGCTTCTGCGCTGGTTAGCCATAAACGTGTAAAATATGACGAGAGGCGTAAAGCTGCCCACGGCAGATACCAACGCCGATGAAGCGCCGCTAAGAGTGGCAACAGCAGGCCAGAGAGTCAAAGAACAGCGGTTTCGGGAGTCATGGACGGCCGCAGTTGCCTGGGAGACCTACTGAGGCAGGATTCGGGTCAGCAGTTGCCCGCACCGTTTCCTGCGTAGTCGTGGATGAGCCGTAATCGCCTCGAACGAAGCAAGGGGCAACGTGAAGAACCACAAGGCGCAGACGAGTCGGAATAGAAGCAATGGCCATGAATGGTCTGCCGAAGAGTTCCCGAGGCTGCAAAGCTCTATTAAACGCCCGACCGGTGAGGCCGCTGGTTGCGAGGTGACCTTCGTGAGGCAAGAAACTTCGTTGTTCAAAGGGACTAGGGCCATAACGATTCCGAGGGACGGCAGCCTGCACCTAATGGGCTTCGGATTTTTCTCGGTTTGCCTTCAAAGGAAAGCGCTGCTGCCTATCCGGGCTTGATCTTAACTTCGATATCCTGGGATGAGAGCAAAGGGTCCTTTCAGCCAGACCGCCCGAGAGCCAAACACTCCTGCTGAGGCCCGCTCCCTTTCTTCACCTTCTGACGTCTGAACTCCTTTATATAACTTTGCTTGTTTTCTTTTTACGCCGGGCTTCGAACCCGGGATATATGTAACATTGCTATCAATGAATACCCCATTTTTACCTTGTTGTTTTTACCCTTATTTCTCCTTTTTTTTTTTTTTTTTATAACTGCGCCCCTTGGGTTGCTCCGCTCGAGCTTGCCCTGATTAGTGGCTCGATGGCCCTTCCCGAAAGCAAAGTAGCCTTTAAAACCGGGCCGCCGAGGCTTCATGGGCTGATTTGCCTAAGTTGAATTGACTCCTGGGCTGAATTGCCTTAGTTGAGCAGTTTGAGCTCTTCGAACGAGGCCGCTGAGGCTTCATGGGCTATTTTACCTGAGCTGAATTGACTCTTGGGCTGCTTTGCCTTAGTTGAGCAGTTTGAGCTCTTCAAACCGAGTCGGCCGATGGGCGCCGAGGCCTGACAGCCGTTGAGCTCTTCAAACCGAACCGCCCCGGGCGCCGAGGCCTTATCGAGTCGCTGAGCCTCTGCTGTCGAGTCGCCGGGGCTCTCGGGCGCCGAGGCCTACCGAGCGCCGAGCCCTAAGAACCAGCAATGAGGCCGCATGGGCGTGAGGCCTACCGAGCCGCTGAGCTCTTCAAACCGAGCCTGGAGGCCTTATTGAGCTTATTGAGTTCTGTGCAGGCCGAGCTACTAAGGCTCTTGGGCCGAGGCCCATTTCGTCGTTGAGCCTCGCAAACCGAGCCGCTTAAGGGTCCTTAAACCGAGCCGCTAAGGCCTGCGCTAAGGCCCACTGAAGCCGTTAAGCCTCTTCAAACTGACGCCACTGGTAGCGGCTATTCCCCGCCTGAGTCAGAATCGACTCTTGGGCCGCATTGCCTTAGCCGAAAAAGGGCTTAGTTTCAAACTGAATGCCGAGGCTCGTGGGCTATTCGGCCTCGAGCCGAACCGACTCTGGGTTACGTTGTCTTAGTTAGCGCTGAGTTTTCAACCGTGCCGCTGTGGCCGCATGGGCTATTCTCGCTCGAAGTTGAACCGACTTTCGGGTCAATGGGCTTTAGCCGAGTAGCTCAGGTTTCAAAACCGAGCCGAGGCCTGTGGCCATTTCGTCTGAAATGAATCGATTCTTGGTTGTTGTCACAGCAAATAAGCTTTAAACTGTCGCTGGGCTGCATGGGTTATTTCATTGAGCCAATCGAATTTCGGGCTGTATTGCCTTAGCTGAAAGAAGCATTTTTCCAAATCGTTGTTGAGGCCCGTAATAACCGCCCGAGTCAATGGGGGCTGAAAGCCGCGAAAATCGAGCCTCGTGGCTTCGTGGCTAATCGCTCGAAAGGAACTGCTCGCTACCACCTGAAAGCTGAAAGGCCGAGCTCTTCCGCATCGAGTCAGCGAGGCTCTATGGGCTGCTCCTACCTCGAGTCGAATCTGTCTCGCTACATGGCCCGAGGTGAGCAATCGAGCTCTTCAAATCAAATACGAGGCTTTATGGCAAACCGTCTGAGCCGAACCGTCTCGCTACGGCCCGAGCCGAGTAGCCGAGCTTCTGAGATTGAGCTTCCGAGGCTCTATGGGTCAGCTCACCGAGCTGAACTCGGCCTCTGAGCCATGGCCATAGGTGAGCAGTTGAATTTTCAAACTGCAAGCCGCCGAGGCTCTTATGGGCAAACGCCCCGAAATGAATCAAGGCTCTTAGGCTACATGGCCTGAGTCGAAAGGGCCAGCTCTTCCGCACCGAGCTTCGAGGCTCTATGGCCGTTTCGCTCGAGCCGAACCTGAGTTCAACGAGCTACTTAGGCCTCGGGCGCTTGAGGCCTTTGAAGCATTAAGTCATGAATCAGCCGCGTTCCCGGCTACCCGCCTTCCTGAGCCATGCTCGCAACCGAGCCGGGTTCCCGCGCCGAGGCCTTTGAAATGCGAATCTCCGCAAATAGAGTCGCGGGGTTTCGCGCGAAGGCCTTACTGAGCTGTTGAATGTGGCCGATTTGACTTCCGCTTCTTGGAAAGATGAGGGCATCTTTAATGCTGGTTTATGGAGAATTGGAAATGACTGTGTGATTTTCTGAATGCTTTAAATTTATAAATGGCGCCCTTGCTATGAACCCTATACTTCGATCCTTCCTCCCTCGGGGGGGCGTAATCGAATCGCGCGTAATGAAGCCGCCAAGGCTTGGTCGCCTTCGGGGATCCGCCTAGGATTCCAAACACGCTTGGCTCTTCAAATTCGTCCTCCGCTGTGGAAGCAGGCCTTTCCTAGTTTCCCTTTCTGCGGGAGTTATTCCCGCCTTCGTGCAGGAATGCGATACGGAGAGGCGATACATTTTGTATCGTCTATTCTCCTGCCTTTCTTTCTCTTCTCTCTTCTCCTTCTCCTTCTTTCAGCCTCTTCCTCTCTTCCTTCTCCTTCTCCTTCTTTCCATCTCTTTTCCTTTCTCTTCGCACTCTCTCTTCCCTCTTCCCTCTCTTTCTCAGAGCTCTTCTTTTTTTTTTTTTTTTTTGAGGGAACTGCTTGTACTGTTTATTTCCGAGATATAAGGAATGACACTACTGATTGTAATCAATTGTACCTTCATTGGAATAAAGAGAGATTTTCTTTTTTGAATCATGAATTTGCGCATTCTGATGTATGTAACTTTTCAGACATTCCCGACCGAGATGTCCACAAATAATCACTTAAACATATAGTTCGTCATCCCGAAAAACTAATACTTTATCAGATTACAACTGAGGTCACTCCAAGCAAAATGCTTAAGGTGCTCAAAGATTCCAAGTATGAGGTAGAATTTTTCCTTCCCTCCGTCTGGTCTAATTGTCGTCTCGACGACGAGATACCGATCGTAGTGGGCCTTCCTGGGCCATCTCTAGTTTTCCATGTGTCGACTCTTTCCTGTCGGCATAAGCTTTTAAGATATCAGCCTGTGTCGAATTCCCTAGTTGACTTTTGGGTCGTGAAAATTCGTCTTCCTTTGGTAGTCTTTGTACACTTTAGACCTCGCTTCACGCTTTCATCTGGGGAGGTCCAGTTTAGCTGGAGATTCTCTGCTATGTTCCACACTCGCCAATTCGATCCTTAGGGACTTTAATCTGACCTCGACAGGGGCTACCGCCTTTGTGCCAAAATCCAGAGCGAATGGGGTTTCCTGAGTTGTTGACTGCCAACACTCAGATGCCCATACACCCTGGAAGGTATTCTACCCATTCGCTCTTTAAGGTCCTCTAATTTGGTCTTCAATGTCGCTTAAGGGCTCGATGGTGACCTCTCGCTAGTTCATTAGATTTCCTCGGATGCGCTGGGACGAGTAGTAGTTCTTTGATCCCGAGCTCTAAGACAAAATCCTCAACTTAGGGTTATCAATCTGTTTTCTCCGCTATCCGATACCGTGGCCTGGGATACCAAACCCGATATTATGGAGTGCCGACGAAATTGGCGTGATCTTCGCTTCCGTGATAGTGGCTGCCGTAGGTTCGGGCCGCCCATCGGTGAAGTAGAATCCAATCGCTACGAGCACGAACTTGCATTGGCTCTTCCGAATGGGCAAAGGTCCTGGCCACGTCCAACCCCCACCGCCGAAAGGTCAGGCTTCAGGACCGACGCCATGGCCCTGATGGAGGTAGAGACTCTGCGTGCTCCCGCAAATTTTACTTCCTGACTGTGGCCGGCCACAATTCTAAGCATTGTGGGCCAGTAGCATCCCCCGCCTAAAGCTTTCCCCCGCTAATGTCTGAGTCCCGATGTGGACTTTCGCATACGCCTTCACAAAATTCCTCTCGCAACACGAGCCGATTGGGCCCCCGCGATACACCCCAAGATGGGTGAAAAAACTGTGTAGCACTTCCCGATGAGTCAAGAACCCGGTCGACCGTCCTAAGCTTAGAGGCCTCTTTCGGCCTGGGTAGCAATCCTTCTATTAAGTAGTCCCAATAGGTCCATCCAAATTTCGACTGGCGACAGGGAGACTTCCTCGCCGTCAGATCTACTGGAGGCCTCACGGATGTCTCACGCACGTCGCCGAGATCTTCTTGTGAGGCTGTGGCTAGTTTTGCTGCATTCCGGCCGGGAATTCTTCCAAGCCCGGTATGTCTCACCACCAAAGATATCCTTTTTCAATAAATCCCGACCTTCGAGGTAGAGATCGTTTTTCACCTTCGTCTCACATAGCGCTCTCTACTTCTGTCTTATTACCAACCTGAGCGCCGCACTTCTAAGCCGGTCAACTTCCATTGAATGGGCGAGGTTGAAGTCCCATGTATGATGTACCTCATACTACTCGTTGTCGAGGCTTGGAACCCGACCCAGTGCATACTGAGCATCTATTCCTTCCAGGAGGTCAGATTAGCCCTACCTCTTCGAGCATTAGCAAATTGGCTTCACGGACGCCCGATGGGAGGTCACCGTCAAGCACGTGCATTCCCAGGTTCCTCGCGAGGTGAATTCCATGACGAAGTCCGCTAAGACCTGCCCTTTTATTGCGCTGGGTTTATATCCATTGTTTAACTCGTCAAATTTCTTATACTCATTTCATCAACCTTTCCCGAGGTCTCCGGTTTGTGTGTAGCACTTGCTTACTCCTGGTATTCTCGTTGGGACTTCAATTATAACACTCCCAAATTATATCTCCCAAAGGTTTGATAACATGCTTATGGAATAAAAGTAATAGTATATTTATCCTAAGAAAACAAAGATAAAAACAAAAGTAGAATATGCATGTTAAATTACAAATACAAAGAAGATTCGATATCAGAAAAATAACACAAATTGATTTAAAATATTGTAAGAGTCAGAGGACCAAAGTGAAATAAAAAGGACAGATCAATAGGGATAAGATCAATATGATAACAAGAACATTCTATTTTTGGCCTGAGAAAGCGGAGAGCAAACAAGGATAAGAGAGAAGAAGAAGAAAAGAAGAAGAAGAAGAGAAAAGAAAGAAGAGCATAAAAGAAAAGTTATAAGATCACAGTATAATTACTAAATTCGGGAGTATGGATACATGTCTTCATCGATGGAATTTGAATATGGATACATGTCTGGGTTGTAAGGATTTGTGTCATTGGTCTAGAAAGGCAGATACATAGTTTGGAACCTGGCTCTGTGTATATTTTGGGCTTGGAACCCCCAATCTCATTTCTTGTTAGGATTGGGTTGAGAAGAGCTTTAAGGATCCTAGATATGTGTTTTAGAAGGGTCTAGTTGCAAGTTGAACTACAAATCGTTTTTGATCATATGCGTGAGTCGAACCTTAGAACGAAGCTTTGGGTCAGAAATAAAGGGAATCTAGAAGTAAGTCCTGATAATTGTAGCCACATCAATGAACTTGATGTGTTAGATTTTTAATCTCTCAATTTGGACCTCTTTAGACTAAGTTATAGTCCTTTATCGGTGGTCAGCCCAACAATCGTCGGTCATTTCATTTAATCTGGGTCAACTAGCTGGACCTCAGAACGGGTTTTTATGAAATAAAGGGAATTTGGCAGTAAGTCCTTCAGTACTAGGCCACATCACTGAACTTGATGCTAGGCTTTTGAATTTCAAATTGAACTCCTGTAGACCAAGCATTCTTTACTCTGGAACAATAAATGCAGAGGTCAGCCATAGAAAGTCGTTCAACGTATGTCACTCCCATGCAAAGAGAGGCTCAGCAGACCCCATGCACAGAGGCTCGCACACTCATGCGTAGCCACACCTCATCTCGTAGGAGGCCAGTGCACTCCTCGTCCCGTGAAAAAGTCACTGTCGGGCCTGTCACCGCCTAGGTCGACCACGCATGACCCGCAACTTCGAAGGTCATATCTCCTTCGCTTGAACTCGACGGTGTTCTCGACCCAGTAAGCTCCATTGAGTAAAGAATACATTCATATGCCTGAGGAGTGATATTAGATGTCAGAATCAGGTGCGATTGAGCCTGTCCAGGTCAGGTCAGCTCGTCAGCCAGGTCACCTCGCCCGCTGACTACGCATGACTTCCGTACCCCCGAAGGTCATATCTCCTTCGCTTGAACTTCGATTTGGGTGTTCTTGGACCTATGGAAAGCTTCCATTGAGTCAAGAATACATTCATATTCTCAGATTAGATATTATGACCGAGGTGTTAGATCGAGCTCGTCCAGTCAGGTCAGCTGTCACCAGGTCACTGTCTGGTTGACTACGCATGACCTCCAACTCGAAAGGCCATCCCTCTCTGCCTTGAACTCCGATTGGTGTTCTCGACCTATGGCAGCCTTATCAGTCAAGAACACATTCATATGCCTGAGGAGGATATTAGATGTGAGACCGAGGGTTAGGACTTGCTTACCGAAGCCATGTCAGCTCATCACCAGTCACCATGTCTGGCTTGGCTTCAATGAGGACCTCCACCTTCTGGCGTCATAACTTCCGTCCGACTCTGACTAGCTGGGTTTTGACTCTATGGAAAGCTCACTGAGTCAAGAATTCATCAGACACTTGATAAGATTGAACCATATTAGTTCTGGAAAATAAGGAAAACAGTAGGCACTACAAAAGCATAGTTATTTATGCATATAACTGGATGAAATGGTAAAGATATGAATAAATGATCGTATATATATCACATATGATTACCGAATGACAATAATTATTCCCGGAATATGAGATATATAATCGAACATAAAATATGATGTTTATAGTCCTCATGAACTCCGGTAGAGGGATAGATGGGCATGCCTATTAGGGAAAAACAAGTCTCCGCAAAGATACAAGTTCTCGATATCGAGGCCCGTTTGGGTCGACTTAGATAGATCCCGTTTGGATCACTTGCACTGGAAGTGTCACTACAACGCCTGGCCCTTATAGATGGTCAGCTGTCTCATACAATGATAATGAACGCCAAAGCTCTTATAGACCACTGCTCGCATTGAGTACAATGCCTTTCTGCCCTTATAGTTTCCTCAGATTCACTTTCTAAGGTTTACAGCATTGAAATATAAAAGAAAAGCCGGGATATATGAATGATGATATAGAAGCATAGCACTACATACATAGTATAAGGCCATGTTAGTCAAGAAGTAAAGTACAAGATGACATAAAAAGTATATACATGAAAGATGATAAGAAATGAAACTGTTATGAAAAGAGAGATATATGAGAAAATATAAGAATCAGAATGTTATATGTGTTATAAGTATTTGTGATAGAATCAGGTGACCCTTAATAGAGGTCATCCATGTATTAATTCCCACTCAAGCTGTTTAGCACGGGTGTGTTCAATCCTTGTAGGTACATAAGAGGAAACCAGAGGACCGGGCAATCCACATCAGCAGTCAAAGGCCACACATCAATAGGTGGTCAATTTAGAAGACTTTTAGGTCTATTTTGTATATGAAATTTCAGAACCCATGTAAATATTATTGTAAATGCTGAACATATATGGAGCTTGTATATAGATATTTTGAACCGCCACATAAGTAATATAATACAAGTTAACTGTTTAACATTATATGAATGAACTAGCTTAAAGTTTATACGTAAGAAAAAAAAATGACCCCTCACTTGACACCCTATGCCGAGTTGGGGGTGTCACATCAATGGTTTGGGCTTGAAAATAAGGGCAGAGCTTTCGGGCTGTGGTTACTAATGCCAGGATTAGTTTCTCCATCTTTGGGGCACTCTCTCCTCGCAGCCTCTACCGTTAATAGTAGACAGATGCTATACTCGGTCTTTGTCTCCTCGGGAGGCATGGCGCCGGGTCGAGAAATCAAACTCGCGAAAATACAGAGTATTCTCCTTTCGGTGGGGCTTACCGTATCAGGGAGAGCTCAGATAAGTCTTCAATGCTGAGAACGCTTCTTCGCAATGTGTATCCCATGAAAAAACTTTCTTTAGAACCTGGAAGAAGGGCTGACACTTATCGCTGGCCTTGGATACGAACCGGCTTAATGCGGCTATTCTTCCGGTTAGACGTTGGACCTCCTTTATGTTCGATGGTGGCGGCATGTCGAGCACAGCCTTTATCTTGTCTGGATTTGCCTCAATTCCTTGGTTGTTGACTATAAAACCTAAGAATTTTTCGGCTGAGATTCCAAAGGCCCATTTGGCTGGATTCAACTTCATGTTGTACTCTCTCAGGATCTGGAATGCCTCGGACATATGAGCTATGTGGAGCTCGACTATGGTTGACTTTACCAACATGTCATCTATGTACACCTCCATGGATGCCTTATCTGGGCTTCGAACATCTTGTTCACTCAACCTCTGTATGTAGCTCCCCAAGGTTTTAGCCCAGCAAGGCATCACTGATATGGGCTAGGTTCTCTTGCCCCGTGATCTAATGAGGTTTTTTCCCGGTCGTCTGATCCATGCCGATCCGCCAGTCGAGGAAGCCCGCGAAACCAAGGAGTCTATGGGCCTGCCGTGGCATCTACAATGAGATCGATCCGTGGTAGAGGAAAGCTATCCTTTGGGCATGCTCGGTTGACGTCAGTGAAGTCGATGCAAAGTCGCCACTTGCCGCTGGCTTTGACGAGCAATGATGCTGGCCAACCATTTACCCACCTCCTCGACGTCTCCCGCCCCGAGGGGGAGCTCATTGAGACCTCCCGTTGATTGCTTACCTCTAAGCAAAGCTCCTTCTTGCTTGACTAGTTTGAAAGATGCACGACGCTTAGTCCTGCGGAGTAATGATGGCGGGATCAATTCCTCCCTACACCCGGGCCGTTTCCATGCAAAGACATCCTTGTTATGTCTCAAAAATTGGTTAAAGAGACTTCCAGGCCTGCCCACGAAGTTCGAACCGACGAGGTGAGGTGTTCGTGGTTTTCATCCAACTATGCCCAAATTTCTTTCGAGGGCTCAGTCGGTGTTTACCTCGCCGCGCATGTCGAGCTCATTCAAGTATATGTTGTCGATCGCTTATTTCACTCCGACGCCGGCGGTACTCTCTCGCCAGCACTACCGGGTCTCCTCGAACTAATTCTACTCCACTCTCGTGGTAGGAAACTTGATCATCATACAAGAAGCTGAGAAATAGCCTTTATGTATCAGAGAGGGCCTCATCGATTAACATGTTATAAGTGCATGGGGCATCTTACTATGAGAAACCTTACTGCTGCTGTAATTCTAATGGGGTCTCCAAAGTAGAGCAATTTAACTCCAGTGATTGAGCCTGGGGCAAAGACTTTCTCTCCGAGAACCCAGCGGTGCCGATCGCTCCAGCCTTTCTCCCCTTCCGATGCCCATCTTATCGGCGGGCCACGCAAGATGATATCGGCTGAACTCCCATTGTCGCATCAGACCGATGGATTCATTTAGTTAGCCATAACCGCCTTTAATACCAAAGGATCAGCCATAAAGCTGGCATCCCTCCCAGTCCGACCGAAAACGCATGGTTGTGTCAAGTCGAAAGCGCTGGACACCGCTGTACTTCCATCACCTCTCCCGAATTCGATCGCGAATGCTTCCTCCTAGCGTAGCCGACTCCACCACCCCTACAAATCCTCCCGAGATCACATGATTTCGTGGTCGTTGGTGGTGTTGAGTTGTTGTCCGCCGAGGGGGATGGTGGTTAGCCGGTGGCCGATCCTCGCCTTCGACGCGCTACGGCTTATTTAAGATATCCTCGCCGAATCAAATATTCTATTTCCTTCCTGAGCTGTATGCAATCGTCCGTTCGATGCCCGTGGTCCCTATGAAACTCACAATACTTGGTGTTATCTCAAGCGGGTCTGACCTCATCTGGGATGGCCATCTCAGAAACTGTTCGTGTTGTACCTCGCGCAAGACCTTCGATACTGCGGCCTTCAAGGGGGTAAACCGCCGAGGTGAATACTACTGGTCTTTGGCCAGACTTGTGGCGACCCAGCGATCTCTCGAGGTTTCCTCACTGAACGCCTTTTCTGGGACCGCTCTTTCTTTCTTAGACCTTCTCCCCGGTTCTCTCTCGTTTCTTAGACTCTGTCCCCGTCGCTTGTCAATTCCGCTTCCTGCGGGCTGAAGAGCTCTTCTTTGGATATGAGGGCTTCTTTCGCCGTTAATGTACTTCTCCGTGAAGGAAAATCCCGGCCATGCTAGCCTGAGGATTCTTTAAGACGGAAAACATCAAATCTGACGCACTCCTAACCCAAATGATGAATGCGGTGATAGCAACTCGTCTGGCAGATTCACCTTTCTGAGACTCCAAGATTGAACCTCTCGGACATAGGACCTCAAAGCTTTCTACAGCTCGCTTTATGGTTAAGGTGAGTGTCGAGCACCTGCGCTTTTGTCCCACCCAATTAGAATGCAGACAACAATGGGCTTCTTGAATATAGACTCACTTAAGAGGTGAAAAAAAGTCCTCCAGTTAAACGCTTCACAAACAGCCTCTCAAGAAGAGAATAAAGTCATGGAAGGTACATGGTCCCGATACCCATGTAGTCTACTTGATTTTATACTTGTCGAGATGACTGATCGGGATCTGCTCCATCGAACGCTTCATTCATAAAGATTCCTCGAACTTCGCCGGGAAGGGGAAGTGGCACTTCTGCCATGAACTGAGACTCCGCTTGTTGGGTAACAAGGTGTTCAAGGAGGCCTCGAACCTCTCGGGGCTCCCATGACCGCTCCCTTTATTCTTCTGCCGAGGGGGTTTAGTTCATCATTCGACATGCCCCCAAGTGTTGCTTGTCGCTTCTCCTTTCCAAAAATAGTGTGGTCCTGCGGCCCCCGGCCTGCCTAGATTATGCTTTTCTCTGCTTCAAAGACTCCTGGAGTGCCGAGGGTCAGCTCTTCGTGAGGGGGTGATGTTATGGCCTTCCCGAGTTTGTCGCGCTCTCGCAGGTCAGACCGCCCTGGGCGAAGTTGCTCTAACTCTCCTACTGTAGTCGGGTTAGTGAGGCGGAGTGCCTCCACCTCATCCGTGTTGGCCTGCACCATTTGTAACGCGCCGGGAGGTCGGCTGTCTATGTCGCCCGGCCGATCCTCACATCCTGGTGGATCAGCGCTGCTCCCGCCATGTTCCGGCCGATACCATTCGCCATCGAGATCAACTTTATTTGTAAAGGAACCGCCGCTCCTACGCATACCGCCAACTAATGATGCTTTTTTCAACCGGATCGGGCCGAGCGAGAAGTTGCAATCGCCGGGTTAATCGAACTATCAAGGCCGGCCCGTCGGCTTTGACGCGACCTCCGCAAAACAAGACGTAAGGAGGGTCAGCCGAGGCTTCTCGCCCGTGGCCGCTCCGATGCCTGCCGCCTCTCTCGGGAGAAAAGATAGATTGCTTAGAGGGCGTAATGTTTTCACAGACTTTCAATCGATGGTGGCTTGGTATTTATAGCACATATCTCTCCCAATTGGATGGTGGCAAGGATTCTTTCCCATTGGATGAGATATTTTCTGCCTTTATCGTGATTGGATTAATAAGGGATAATGAAGGAAAAGTTATCGTGAATTATCCTTTTTCCCTTATTTGTGAGATTCGATTTGATTTACAAGTATGCCTGTTATAAGGGACATATTGCTTCCTTACTTGTGAGATTTTATTTGATTCATCACATGGGCTCTTCTGATTATCCTCAAAGTATCGCCCTTGCGATGACTGGCTTCCATTTACCGTGTCGGGGCCCGGTGTCTAACTCGCCTACCTTTCCTCACTTATGAAAGGTCACAAGACCTATTTTTCAAACCCTATCACTTGTCAAATCAGTTTCAGTATTCATTTTGCTTAATCTCTCTCTCACCTTACATGGGTATATGATTCATTAAGAATATATTATTTCTTCATTTGGATTCGTGTTGGACATTTGCATGTAATGTGGGATTATTTATTTATATTTTTAGAAATCTAGATATTTTATTTTGATTTGACTGAGACTTGTTTCCAAATCTATTTTCTTCTTTTTGTAGTACTTGGGAACAATTCTGATTCTACAAAGAGTATTTTATAGTTTGGTTTTTCTTCCCTTTGTATCCTAAACGTGTATGTTATGCTTTGGACAATTGATTCCACTCCATCTGTATTTATTTATATATATATTTTGTAGTTTTGAAATATATGGTTCCATTAATGGAATAACTGTGTCCCATGGTTTTCAATTCCAGTCAATTGATTTATTTGCCTATTTTCTTGTGGCTCGATTTGTTTACTTCTTGTGTATATGTATATAAGTTTTTTTTTTTTTTTAGGTTTTGGATGTAATTGTTATTGAGCAACATTTCTGTTTCTAGGTCTTGTATGTGGGCAAGAAAGTATAGTGATGGATAGCATTTATTTTCTTCTTTATTATTATTCATTTCCTATTTTTTTAATTTTTCATTTGTGCTTCTATTTCTTCCATGTTTGTTAATATGCTTTAAACCTTCCATTTATTACTTCCATGTTTGTTTGTTGTTCGTAACACCCGTGCTTCACACTTAAATTCTAATGTATTACTCCTTTCATTTGAAAATAATTAACGTTTTAGATTGTTTTATTTTTATTTATCTGTTGTTTTAAAAAATTAAAAAAAAATTATTACTTTTTTTAATTTTACCCTTATTTTACTAAATTACCTTGTTAATTGATTTTTTAATTTTTTAAGTTATTTCAACAAATACGAAGCATTTTTTACACCTTTCGAATATGGATTACTAATAATTTTTTTGAAGAGAGAGTGTATTTTAGTCTTTTTTGGAGAAGATAAAGAGTTAATGAGAAAAAAAAAAGAGGATAATTTAGTCTTTTTTTTGTGTGGAGAGAGAGTGTTTTAATAATTTTCTTAATATATGTGTAAAAACCTTAAAAGACAGTTATTTTTAAATGGAGGGAGTATATTTTATTATTATTATTTGTCAGTATTTCATACTCTCTTCCTTATTTAATTATGGTTACATCATTTATTATTCTAATTGATTTCATGTTCTCTCTTCCTTATTTAATTCTAGTTACATTATTTATTATTGAGGAAATTACCAAGGAAGGTGGGGCAACTAAGGAATTTTACTCCCATACATTCTTTCAAAATAAATAATGATCTCACAAGGGTGGGTATAAAAAAATATAATAATTGAGAAGGATACTTCTACACATTACCTAAAACTATCTCCACAACTTAAAAACAATAAACAAAAACAAAAAATAAAAAAACTCACTAGTAAAGAAGGAAACCAAAATAGCATTTTACAATTCTAAAGTTACATAAATTATACTTTGTTTGAGAATACCTTATTTATATATTCATCATCATATTCAAGTAGTCATCAAAAAATTAAAATCACAATTTATGAGAACACTTTGTTTTCTATTTTTGTGACGCCCCAAATCCGGGGTGTCCGTTGACTATCCGTCAACCCACGGAACATCTATATTTTGCCTCAGATCATGGCATCTACACCTCGAGTATAAAGCCTCTTAGCTCATAAAACCAATATTTATACAAAAATGATTTATTTACAATTGTCTGACACATAATTTATACAAAACTCGGGTCTGCGGCCTTAATTTTACAAAAATACAAGAGAGGGCTATCTTCGCCGCTTTTCGCTTTCTAAACCCTGGGACGCGGTCCCATCCCCAATGCGCCCTCAAGATCTTCCGGTTGTCGAAACCCCAAATCCTGCACCCACACGCAGCCTCGACGCTGCAGACCAACTTCTCGTTTCATACGGCGAGCCGACTATCTCATCTGTCAGATCTTGCAGAGCAGTTCTGCATTCTCTCTAATTTTACCACGGCCGTCCAAAACCAAAAAGCAAGAATCAAGATGGGTGGAGAAGATGATGTCTTCTCAAAATTACAAAGCTGGCTCTCATTTCTTCGACTTTCAACCCACTTTACACACGGCTTCACGCGAGCTACGTATCTCATTTTGGTTGGCCATGCGCCCCTACGGTAACACGCAATCGCCGGCAGATCTGGCCCCCGCCATAGCCGGCAGCCCTCTATACCTGCCACTTGGCATCCCTTGCCTCGCCGTTACGCTACATCCGACACCCCACGTCTCGAAAAACGCGAATTCCGACCACTTAATCCAACGGCCTGACATGATAATTTTTAACAAGGCTATTGTTCCAACGGCGTTCGCTTTCGTCATCCGAAATCTAGAAAATTCGATTTCAATCGAAATTACCATTTTACCCTCCTTCAGTAATCCTGATTTTCCCAAGCCTCACATTTTTTTATTTGTTATGAATCTGTGTAATTGTTATTTTTTTATACAATTTTTATTATGACTTGATATGTTGAATGCTTAATATATTAAAAGTTTTGTATAAAAATCACGACTTCAATTAAAAAGTACAAGTACAATAGAAATACAATATATGTGACGCCCCAATCCCGGGGTGTCCGTTGACTACCCGTCAACCTCATGGAACACGTTGCCTACGCGTGAGCACGTACATGTGTAAAATGCCCGATTGGGCCCCGTATATCCATTCAACACAATTATATATTTTATACAAGAATGATTTATTACAATTGTATTTAATTACACTTATACAAACTCCGCTCGCCATACTTTATTACAAAAATTACAAAATACAAGATAAGGCCATCTTGGCCGTTTCTTCGCCTCTAAAACCTGGATGCGTCCCATCCCCACTGCCTTCAATACCTAAAAATATTCCACGACGTATGAGCAGCCTGCAGAATGATTTCCCTACGTGTTATTTCCCACCTAAGTGCAATGCAATGGCACAATAAACATCCAACACACGCTAATATATCACCTCACGATATATTAACAAAATTAATTCCATACATCATGTTATTCGCCTTTTATAATAACAACATAAACTCTCACCACACATAAGACAATCCCGCTGCTCATCTCTTAACAATTTCACACTTTCACACAACACGTTATTTTCACTAAGAATAACATAACACCACGCAAATCAAGCAAACACCCAAACAAATTGCATCGTCCAAACACTCTAGGGATTTTCTTAACCTCGGTCCAAAAACTTTGAATCAAAACCACTCGCCATCCGTGCCTCAACAAACCCCATCCATTACATAACCCTTAAGCAAAAAGTAAACAAGTAGGAGAAAACCCCACTCTTTCCTCGGAGTTTGTCGAAACTCCCAAAAACTGAACCCACGTAGTCTCTGGCCGCTGGGAGCAACCCTTCTTGCTCCTTGCTCCGGCCTCGCCGCCAAGCCAACGGCCTGACAAGCCGGAATTTTAGAGAGAGGCGGGTCTCTCTCTCAAAACCCTCTCTTCCTCACTCTCCCTTTCTACGGCCTCTCTCCTCTCCTTCCCTCTCCCAAACTGATTCGAAGATTCGGCTGGCAAGAGGAAGCCCCTCACGCCACACGTCCATTTCTCATCGAATTCACGGATTACATCCTTATCCTTATCCATCTAACTTACTTCAAATTCAAGATCACTACGCTGTCACATGCGTTCCCCACTCACCCATGTTTGATCAAGATCTCGCCGACACGTGGCCCGCCACCTCAACCCGCTGCTGCCCCACATCCTTTCCTACACAAACTAAATTCGACCGCTCCTAATTCGACGAATTGACGCAGAGCTTGGGATTACGCACGATTCCAACAAATAATGTCCGCTTCATCATCCGAGATCTGTAAAAATTCCTGACTTCGCACTCCAAATTACCATTTTATCATTCCTGAGAACTGATTTTCTCAGGCCTCACAATATAATTACAACATATAAACATTAACATTATGATACAATATAAAATAATCGGATACGAACATTAAATATATGTATATAAATATATTTTTTGGTAATTTTTATATATTTTTTATGAGTATTATTATAAATAGATACATTGAATGCTTATATATTCAAGGTTTTCTATAAAAATCATGTCTATGGTTAGAATGTACAATTATAATACAAATGTAATATAATTACAACATAGAAACATTAACATTACAATACAATATAATATAGCCAAATGACAAATAAATATGTATGTATAAATATAATTTTGTGTAATTTTTTTTTTTTTTACGAGTAGTACTATAAAATGATATGTTGAATGCTTAATACATTAAAGGTTTTGTATAAAAATTATGATTTAAAAAATACAATTACAATATAGTTATTTTTTACTAGTATTATTATAAATTGATATGTTGAATGCTTTATATATTGAATGTTTTGTATAAAAATTATGTTTTAGTTAGAAAGTACATGTATAATACAAATGCAAAATAATTACAACATAGAAACACTAACATTACATGCTCTATTTTGATTTATTGGTTACATTTAAAAATATAAAAAATATAATGTATAGAGTATAATCGCACTCTATTGTACTTCTAATTTAATTGTATTGTAAACATACACTATTTGTGTTGTACTTTATTAATGTCAATATAACTTATTTCTATTCATTTAAAATTTCAAAATCTTTTACATAGAATTAAATTTAAAACCTTAATTATGCTTTTTCTTTTCAAAAGATGCAACCTTTTCACCAAAAAAAACATAAAAAACCGACAACATGTTGTACAACAAACCCTAACGTCATGTCTTTTTCTACTTTGATTTTTTCAAAAGATACAATCTTTCCACAAAAAACCAATAACAATGAACTAACCAAAATTATTTATAATTCTTTTTCACATAAAAGTTTACTTCATCTAAACCAAAATAATAAACCTCTTGAATAAATGGTAAAAACTATATACAAAAACCTATTATAAACCCTAAAAACTAAAATCAGAACTAATAAATTCTCCAAAATAAAAATATAATAATAATATGACGGTGAGTAGGTCAATCTTTCTTTATTTCTTTCTCTTTAAAAGTAGACTTTAGTCAAAAGACATTTTTATCCTTATCGAAAAAATAGGTCTTCGGAGGCATTATCTATGTTACTGACCCTTGTGAGTTAATCTCTTAGTTCGCATACCCTTTTTGGTAATTCTCCTTTTCTTTTTCTAATTGATTACATGATCTCTTCGTTATTTAATTCTGACTACATTATTTATAACACTAATTAATTCCATGACATATTTCTTCCTTATTTGCACCTTACATCTCATATTTCCCTTCTTCGTTTTGATTATTTCTTGTGCTCATATTTTGTCCATATATCTCATATCTATTTTTTATTAATACCATATATTAGTTCTAATTAATTCCACGTCACTCTTTATTTATTGTTTCACATTTATTATTACAATATATTATCATTATTTCAGCAATTCACGTTATTGTTATGTATTAATATTATCTTCTTAGTGATTCTCAATCCAAAAGGACTTTTGACCAAGTTTTTAACTATTAGGCCCATTAAACCTTCTGACTAGCCTATTAGGTCATTTGACCATACCCTTAATTCATTCAAATTCCTCTAATTTTTAATTTCATGATTTATAAAATTAAGTGTCATAATTTCAAAAATCAAATCCCCTAACCTCCAATTTCAAAGTTTCAAATTTTTAATTTCAAAACTGTAAATTCACAATTTATAAAATCAAGAGCCTTAATTTCAAAAATCAAATTCTTAACTTCCAATTTTATAGTTTCAAGTTTCCAATTTCAAAACTAAAAATTCCCAGTTTCAAAATTCAAGTTAATTAATTTCAAATTCAAGTCCTCTGATTTCTAATTTCAAAATTTCAAGTTTTCAATTTTTAAAATTACAAATTCTCAATCTCAAGATTCAAGCGTCCTAATTTCAAAATTCAAGTCCCCCAACTTTCATTTTCAATTTTTCAAGTTTATAATTTCAAAACTACAAATTCCTAATTTTAAATTTTAAATATCCTAATTTCAAAAATCAACTCTATCCAAAATCTCGTATCACGAAAATTTCAATGTATTCTAATCTTTAGTTTTCATTTTCGTAAAATACGCTTCAGACACCTCGTATTAAATACGCTTTCATTTTCAACCCCATTCTATTAATTCCTTTATTAATTTAATTCAAACAAGCGAAACAAATTTTCTTTAATGCTTTCCATTCATATATAAAACGCCGAGTTATCAATTCATTTTCTTTCGTTTTCAAAATTCGTTGCCTTATTCTCAGAACTAAACGCGTTTTCCTCGTTAAAAAAAATTACCGTAGAAACAGAAAATTTTCTACCTACTAAACAGGGCCTTAATTTTAAATTTCAAAATTACAAATTCTCATGAACTTTGTACTGTATACATAACTTAGATGTGGTCTAAAAAGTAAAGGGGAATGAAGAAGTAGAAAATAGAATATGAAAGAAAATACAACTTTAATGAAACCTAGATTTTTGGGTCTTTCAATTAACTAATTTAATTTTTCCAATATGTATAAAGTATTAATTTTTTGAATGAAAGTAGACAAGACATAGTAAGAACAAAAATAAAAAATAAAAACATAATCGAATTCGTTTCTTTTACATATTTTATATACCTAAAAGATGGAAGAGTAATTTCAAAATTTAAGTGCCCTAATTTCAAAATTCCAATTTTAAACTTATAAATTCCCAATTTCAAACTTCAAGTGCTTTAATTTCAAAATTCAAGTCCCCTAATTTTCAATTTTCAATTTTCAAGTTTCCAATTTCAAAATTACAAATTCCCAATTTCAAAATACAAGTACCCTAATTTCAAAATTCAAATCCCCAAATTTCAATTCAATTTTTCAAATTTCCAATTTCAAAATTAAAAATTCCTAATTTCAAAATTCAAGTGTTATAATTTCAAAATCAAAGTCCTCCAATTTAAAATTTAAAATTTTCAAGTTTCCAATTTCAAATTTACAAATTCCTAATTTCAAAATTTGAGTATCATAATTTCAAAATTCAAGTCCTTCAATTTTAAAGCTAAAGTGCCATAATCTCAATTTTTCTAAAGTCTCAATTTCTAAAATTAAAAATGTAATTTCCAAAATCTCATATTCAAAATTCTCAAATCTCAAATTTTATTTAAAATCCCTAATTTCCAATATTTAAATTTCAAATTTCCAATTTTTAAAACTGAAATTTCAAATCAGTTTTCAAAAATTATAATCACATAATTAACTCTACAATTCCAATAAATAGAATCTTGTGGAGTTCATTTATGTAACGGATAAATGGGATTGGATGAGGCCCAACATCGTATGTATCTTTTCAATAAATATTTCAATGTTTGTAACCCCGTTTGCTAATCTAATTATAAAACATTCTATATTTGTTCTTGACCTTACATAGTTTTAATTAATAGAGCTCTCGAGTAGCCATTAAGGTACGCATTTCTCTCAATTTGACTTTATTTATATTTTCATTTACTTATTTATTATCGTTGAATATACTCTCCTATTTATTATCATTGCATTCCTGTGATCCATTACTTGCTACAATCAAAGATCTTCCTTAGTTTATTTAGTAGACATCGATTTGTGAAATTAGAGACGCTGGCACGACTCTACCATCGCATCTTCGATAAGCAAACCTAACCTCATTCAGACTCGCTTTCCAAACCTTCTTCCACCACAGTCAGATTAAGAGTTTTATTTTTGCCTGCTTTTCTTTTAAAAATAAAAACAAACAACAAGGACTCCAAACCATTTTTAAATGTTTTTTTCAAATTATAAAACGAGTCTCGCCTTTTAAATGAAAATACATAATAGCAAAAAATGTGGACTCCACAATGATGGAAATGAATTAGTTTTTATTTTTGAACTATTTCATCCTTAAATGTATTTATTTCAAGATTCAGGTGAATATCACATACATAGGTTCTCTATAAGTTGATAAGTTGTTTATAACCAATTCATATGAATTTAGGCAATCTATCTACTAGCCAAAGTGTTCTCTTAAATACGTTTTAAAGATAATAAATCATGATTAATAGTATAAATAATTTGAGAAGTTGATTGCTGACATCTACTTTTTTTGGTTATGGACAACAACTCACATGAATTTGCATGTAATAGATTGTAAGTCAGGAACCCAAGAACTTGATTAAATTAAAATGAATTAATTTGTATCTTAATTACATGATTAAGGTGACGTTTGTTTTTTGACTTAATGTTGAAGCTAAATAGCTTTTAGCATTAAGTTATTTGTTTTTTTTTAATTTTCACGACTTATTGTTGAAATTTTTTTAAAAAGTTCTGAATAGAAAAAATAAAAATATTTAACTTTTTCTGGCTGACTTTTCTATTCGTGAAGTTCATTTTCCAGCCAAAACGGTAAAAACTCAATCATTACCCAACAAAAAGCATAGTTTCAAGAATACACACTACTTCAAGGATGATTAATCTGGGAGGCTGACGGCACTTCCATCCCGAATTCCTGGCTTATTTATTTTTTTCTTTCTTCACCTCAAATTTGTCTCCTTTAAAAAATTAAATTGGTATGCATGAATTAAAAATTTCAAACTCGCCTCGTTTACATTTTTTTTTTGTTTTTTTTTTAATTTTAATTTTTTTATATTTTCTTTTTATTTTTATTATATTAAATTTAATATTTTTCATAAAATAAAATATTATTTAATTTTTATAAATTATTTATTAAAAACATTATAATAATTATTATTATTTATATTGAAGTATAAAAATAAATAATAAAAAAATTATTTTTAAAATATAACACGTACTTATTATTATTATTTTCGTGATATTACTTCGCTCATATTGTCATCTGCGCTCGCTTTATGTTCCAAACAATTTATTTTTCGCTCACTTTATTTTAAATTAACTTAACTCAAGTCATTTCTTCACTTCCGAGATTTTCGTAAAAATCTCGTCCCTGGAGTCGCTGACAACTTATCACCTAGAAAATCGAAAAATTCGGTCTCTTTAATTCAACGAAACTTCTTTCCCCGGCCACTGTGATTTCATAAGACAAATTTAACTACAAGCAAACTGCTTGGCCATCCAAGACTGTAGAATTTTCTAAGCTCAACCCTTACAGAATTTATTATTTTTGTTAACATTTTGTCATTTTAAAATTTCTAATTTTCCCTGGGTTTTACAAGGAAGAATAATACTGAACCCTGCTCTGATTTCTCGTAAAATAAACTCAAACCCGTTAAAAACCCGATTATAAGAACCAAACTCATCCCATTAAAATTCCGTTGAGGCTGGAACTCAAAATAATACGCCTATCATTATCCTTTACTCACTACCCAATATTAAAAACAAACAACTTAATACTTAATGCTATTAAGTACTATTCAGTATTAAGATAAAAAAAAAATTATATTCAGCATTAAGTAAAAAAAACAAACGCCATCTTAATCAAATGACTCTCCAAGTAGAGTGTTTGAGTTAACTTCAAACAAACGCCACCGTAATGCCATTAGGCTGACATATAGTGTCCAAGAGAGTAAATGCCCCTCTAAAATTGTTTATAACGAGGTTTTAACCCTTGATCTCTAATTCAAAGGAAAACTGTAATGCCATTAGACTGAATATGGAGCTTTGTCTTTTAATACCCCTAAAACTATTTGAAGTTTTAAAACAAAAGTTTCGAAGTCCTACATTGACTGCCTCCAGTCAAGCCAGACGACACTCATAAAGAATTTACTTTATTTACTATATATTGATGGTAATTCAGCGCCCACTAGCTGACATCTCTTCTACAGCCCCTTTAGGGCCTACTTAATATATTATAAAATATATAATATATTAATAAATCAAAAGATGGGCCTTGGGTAGTGGGCTTTAAAATAAAAATATATTTTCTTTTTTGTTTTTGTTTTTTGAAATGTCAGATCTTTAAATAAAAGTCAAGAACTCGTAATGTGGCAATTGTTGAAAACGTTTTTTGAAAGGTTTCAAACTTTCAGAAAGGTTGCATACTAATTTATAAATATTCGTTTCAAATTTCTTTCACAAGGGTGTTGAATTTATATACAAAATCTGCATTCTCGTTCTCAAGGGAGAGGAAAATATTGAATGTACTTTTGTACGAAATAAGTTTCCTCGCGCAAATACTTCAACAATGATACATCCCGTGAGATAATCACCTGAAAGATTCTCACAGGCAGGCAGCGTATCATTTTTGAAGACATTATATATCGCAAAGACTTATCTACCGCTTCCACAGATAATTACTACTCTTTAAGTTTATAACTTTTCTGTACTTGTATTCGTTGTGGTGTCTAATATAAAGAGTTTATCTTCTCTACACTAATCATGCCCCTTGACTTGATTTGTTCCACCCCGCTGAGTTTGAATCACTAAACTAATGCGACCAAGAACAAAATTAGTACTTACTGATATATCTACAGATTGATTTTACTTGATATATCACGATATTTTGACAAAAATATTCGTGAAGAGAAAATTAACAAAAATATTTCAAATTTACGAAAATACTTTATTAAACTATAAAAAAGACATAAATAAAGAACTATACACTTATCGGGCATGATATTCATTATAATTTATCGGTAAATTACATTACAATAGTACTTAAAACCAAAACGAAGACTCGACGCGGCCATTACATTATTCGACGTAATATGACATTCCATCTCGACTTAAAAACAATATTCATAAATGTTATTCTCTTCAAAATATCGGGTGATAAATCAGAAAGAAAATAATAATTTCCGAGAGTCAAATAGAGTTTGAATGCGTATTTACGTGTTTCAGAAAAATCGTACGATTTTGTGTGTATTTATATAATTTTTTGGAAATAAAATAACTATTTGATTGGCTAAAAATCATCATGATTTAATTTTAACCGTTAAATCGACAGTTCAAAATTCGACGATATATCTCCCGATATTTCATCGATATTTTTCTAAAAATTCCAAAGACATACAAATATACTCGATATTTCACTTAAATATCGAAAATTTCCGATATTTCACCGAAATATCGAAATTTTCCGATATTTCAATCGAAATATTGCTGATTTACCGATTTTCGCACAATCGATTTTTCTGGCCGACAAAATCGCTACGATATCCGACCGATATCCGACATTTCTGCTGAGATTCATCGATATATCCGATTTTTATTCTCTAAGCATGACGGAAAATTCTAAATCAGTATCTTCTTAAAGAAGCTTCCATCTCTATGATTAAAGAAATGGTTGACTGGAAGAACGTTAGGTGGTGAGATCATCCTCTATGAACGGAAGTTGATCTTAAAAACTTCAAAACAGAATGATAATCATCAATCAGTTCTCTCATTTCTCTTTCGTAATGATGGTGACTAATCCGTCATACATGCATCCATATAAGTTTATAAGAGCAACTCCAACTTAGCCAAGCACTCGGCGCCACATCCTCATAACCGTTAAAATAGTATCTCAATAATAAAAATCGCAAGCCAAACGGCGTAACATCGACGCTGTGAAAACGTCATCTGCGCTTGCATTTACATATTTCGACAACTTTAAAAAGAAGACCACCTGGTCATGAAAATAATCATTACGATCACCGCTTTTCAACAAATTTATATTTCATCCTATACTGATAGTTTTGCACTATATTTTTTAATAAAAATATCAATTATTAAATGACACCCCATTTTAAAGATCTATCATTGTAAAGAGAAAAACGTTATTTTGGCGAAAGGCCAAAATACCGCTCGAATTACAAACAAGATTTGGTACCCTATTTTTAGCAACTTCAATTGGAGTTGCTCTAAGCTTATCATGATTGAATTAAAATCAATTTAAGATGACAAACTTAACCTAATAATTACATTTTAATTTAATTAGAATATGAGCCATTTAATTTAGACAAGTTGGGCCCTTGAATTTGACATACGATGCTCCTAGAGGTTCCTCCACCCTTGGACTAAAAGGCGAAGATTTTTAAGTTATACTATCAAGAGACTAAATATGCTTGTTTTTCACTTAATGTCAATATAACTTTTCAGCTTTATCGAATAAGACTAATAAAGATTAAGATAAGATTGTTGCTTTTTAACATTGCAGAGCCGAAGTGAGTAATTTGCATTACCCTAACAAAATTGTTTTAGTGCTCCTCGTCCCGCCTCGCCCAGAATTCAAGACACGTTAATTTTAATTTAATCTATGAATTTTTCGGTTTAGCTATTTTTTTCAAATCCGATACTGGCTCAAGGTGATTGTTACTCAGAAACCTATAAAATTGGGGAATTTTTAAAAATAACAAAACGTTAAAACAATAAATCGGGCTATACACAGACGGATTCAACACGCCATAAGGGAGGGAGAGCTGTCCCAAAAACTTTATTGAAATAATGGCTCTGTGATGATAGCTATAAATAAGATACGACACAAGTGGGTGACATACAATGATTTCCTATGCCAACCCCACTCTCTCTCTATCCATACTCTTGAGACAAAGACTATACATATATACACAATAATAAGATGATAATTGTAGTTACGCAAGGAACAAAATTTCGGAAGTATTAATCAAAATATCAGTATCGATATTTCAATTATCGATAGAAATCGATAGGATATACTCCATCAATAGTTGGTCAAATTAAATAATTAAATATCGGTCATTCATCATTAACTTCACCGATATTTAGGTAAAAATTTTCATTTCGCGCATATTTCATTCCACCTCATCGCTAAAGTTGCAAAATCTCCCTCAATAAGGCCACTACTAAAATACAATAAGATACAGACCTTCATCCGTGCTAATGGATTTTACCTATTATGTAATTATGTTTGACCAAGGTGATATTCTCTTTATTATTTACGAATATTTTTATTATTTTGTATTATTGTTCACTTCTGTTTTTATTTTTCATAAATCCTTCTAATCTGATTATAATATTTTATTCTATTTTATTTTTTATTTTTACATTATAACTTATAATATTTTTAAATCAAATATTAATTTGGAAGTGCTTAAAAAGTTAAATAAAATAATATCATTTAAAAATTTTAAATTATAATATATAATATTTTGATTATGCTAATTATCTACCTAATATTTGTAATAATAATGAAAACAAATAAATAATATCTCTCTTCAACATAATAATATCTTAATAATATATTAAATATAACATATTTAATTTAATAAATTACTAATTCATTTGATTTAATTTACCTTAATTAAGATATTTAATCATTTTTTCATCATCTATATAAAAATATGATAAATGTAGCAATAAAAATAAAAACTAAAAGGAATTTTAATTTTTAAAATTTTAATCTTAATTTACAATTTTTTATTAATATTAAATGTTAAAATTTATATATATAATTTTAATCAAACCGATATTTTATATTTTACCGATATATCCGTAAAATCCAATTACTGATATATCTTATTTTACCTATTATTTTGGGAACAATATGGGGACATGTAAGAAAGAAAAGTAGCTAGGGTTTGCACATGTAAGAAATTATGTCTTTTTTTTTTCTTTTTTTTTTTTTTTTTAACATAAATATTATTGAAGAAAACTTATAAAGAGGATTGAAACGAGAACCACAACAATTCTCATAACTAATTTTAATAACATCTTTTGGAAAATTTGACAACCAACAACAAAAATCTAAAATATCAATGCTTTTTTTGCTTAGACAATCGACAGTTTTATTAACTTCTCTATAAACACGATCAGAAGGCTCGATCGTCGAAACCCCAAGATCGTACCGATTTAACGCTTTCACGATTAAGTCGCAAGACAAGATGTAGAAAAGAAGCCAGCCTCGCCCTTGAAATTTCCTTACCTTCACCTCGTTGGGAATCTTTCCGATTTATAGGGCGTGGTTCACAAATCTCCCCTTAATTTTAGGGATAAAATCCCTTAATTTTAGGGATAAATTTTTTTTTCCCTATCAATGATTAATCTTCCAATAAATAAAGGATTTGGAAACTATAATTCATGACAAATATCTCTTTTACAGATTTTCCGCGTCTTTCACGTTATCCATAATAAACTTCTTTTATGTGATAGGATGATCTACCGGACTCTTAAATCCTGTGACAAAAAGTCTCCTTAAAGCAGCTCGAGAAGACACTGATTTTCTCGCACTGCTTTAAGACCTCCCGTCTAATAATGTCCGTCTGCTTTAATACGATACGTGGTTTAGAATTTCCGCTTCATAACATGGGTTGCGCACCCAGAACCATCGAGTAACGAGCCTAAAGACTACGATACTCATAATGACGACAATTACAAATACATAGACCTTGAGACAGCTTCTAAATATCCTCTATTAACAATATAATAGAACTAAAAATATTGATCTATAACTATTTTTTAGTCTCCTCGATCAATTTCAACGTTTGAATAGTCCTTACTTTTAGCAGCTAAAATCTCATCTCGCGGCTATATTCACTGTAGTATTTTTGGTACTCAATCGAATCTCTTTAATGAAACAAGTATGATGTGTTAATGTAATCGAGGGTATATGGTTTAGTTATGTCCCTATTATATAAAAAAAAACGATCAATTATGTCCTGATTATATTAAAAAAATGATAATAAAATTATTTTATTTTATACTTTAATATAATAAAATAAAATCTTAAAAGTAAATAAAAATAAAAATAAAAGCCGAACGGGCCGCGAGTATGAAAAATTCCCCTACTCGCCTACTCGATCTAATATTTTAAGCGGGATGGGGTTGGGAAATAATTTAAATAACGGCCCCACGTGCCGAACCCGTCCGCCCCTGTCTCTCCGTTGCTTTTATCCTTCCATGAATTTGAAATAGCTAAAACCAATCAAGTAAGTTATTCAAGACATTGTTTGTTAAATTCAAGAGTGCAAATTTTAAGAACAAGTTGGGGGGTTTGTTTTATAACATTTAACTTTATGTTTTTCCGTTATCTTTTTAAAAAAGTGTTTTGATGAAAATGTTTTTAAAAGTAGTTTTTGAAAATTTTAAAATATTATTTATTAAGGAAACATTACATGATAATTTTAGAATGTGTTTATAATATTTCTAAGAGATCTCTAGGTTGATCAGTCTTCTTTAATTAGTCTCACATACTCATTAACGATAAACAATCTCAAGTTTAAAGGATCTCGTATCTTATTAGTCCGACATCGAAAGGTATCAAGCGCACTGCTAAAAAGTCCCATCTCAAGGAATTCGCCAAGGCATCCATATCACCATGCTACGTTTTGTGTTATGCATGGAGAGATTGAGACACTTAATAAACTAGGCGGAGATGGTTTATTATGCGTCTGGTCGACTCCAAATCTTATGAAGCCTACCAAGGGAGGGAGAAGGAAGACATTTAAGGGTGGTCATAACCTGGAAGCAGTTAGGGCCGAAGTCTGATCCGATTTGGAAAAGAAGTGAAAGTTTTACTTCAAAGGAGTCGATCCTCATAAATGAAAAGGTTGCAAGAAGAAGAGGCTATGAATGGAAGGAAAATGGAAGAAGTTTTAGTCCTGTCTATAAGAGATATGGGATGTTGGATACTTTATTCCTTTGCTCTACTTTTAGACAATGTATGAAAGAGGCATCATTTGTTCTTTCGAGGGAAAAGGGTCTCATAAATGGGTGGGCTTCTTTGTTAAGGTATAAGTAAGCAAGATTTTGGAGTTATGAACTTAGGGATAAAAAAAGAAAGCCATCCGATATTAAGCCTAGAAGAAAGGAGGTGCATCCCAAGGGAGGAATATCCAAAGAGCTATCTTTTGTAGAGATAACAAAACCTAGAATGAGATTTCAAGATACATCTTGGCTGGATATTAGCGAATGTATTCCAAGAGGGGATATTGGAATGTTAAAATATGGTGTGGTTGGGAGATGGGAGTCACGCCCAAGAAAGGTCACCCTCGCCTGAGTTAAAGTAATGGGCCAAAAGGGCTCGAGATTGAAAATGGAATGTGCTTTTTTACACTTTAAATCAAAACCTTTTATACATGGAGTTTGACACAAGGGAGCAGGTCGACAATGCCCAAAAGTGCAATTTCAACCCTATATTGATAGTTTGAAATGCTGCGCATTAATCACAAGCCTCATTTATGCCAATCGGCTGCTCAAGTCTTCAGTATCACTTATGCCGTTTGAGGTTATTTTCGTCGTTTTCATGTTTCACAAGACTTTAGCGCTCAATATTCGGATGTAAGGATGAATCATGAAGTTTCAACTCGCGTCGTACCATCAACCACCCCAAGAATCAAATGAAAACTCAAGGCAAAGCGAAGAAAAATCTATGCAAGAGAAGACAGGAGGCAAAAGTAAAGGAAAATCAACAAAACTAAAGAATTTTCGCTTAAGCCTCGCGAAAATTTTGCTGATTGCTGTAAAATTTCACAGTGTTTAGCTTAAAATTTCGCAAAGTCAAATAAATCGCTGGATTTTCGCGACACTGTGGTTTTCGCGCTTAGAGAATCTCCTAGCGAAATTTCATGATTTCGCTATTTCACTAAAAATTTGCCAGCCACGTAAATTTCGCGCAGTTTAAAATTACTGTGCCTTAGCGAAGTTCTCTGCTTTCATGATCTGTGATTTCCGCTACCTAAATAAATTCTTCAAATTCTAGCGAAATTCACGTCACATGCTTTTTTGTATTTAATGCTAACCGACTCCAAATTTGCGTATTACTCATCGTCTCCTTTTAATCTTAGCCAAATTTGTAGGTTTTTTTGTATTTTTCTTATGTATCAGGTGGCTCTTGTCCCCTCTCTCTTTTTGTAATAGAGATAGAGAATTCCTTGGGGAAGCAACAATTGGGGGGGAGAGAAGAATCTGTAAGTTTACTTTGTAAATAAAGTCTCATTTTAGTTGTGGTTTTATTTTCCTCTCTTCTCTCCCCTCTCTTCCTTACTGTCACTAAACACCCCCCCTGGCGATGACAACTCAAGAGATGCTTCTGGCCAAGCCTCCTTTCAAGAGGAAGGAAAGCCTAAATAAGTGCTGGGCATAAGTGTCAGTCCTCATGTATTAGTGTTTACAAAATTGTTTTTGACCCCCATCTTCTCAAAATACGGTCAACAAGATCAATGTCACTGACTGGGCCAATACTCTCCACGTTTGTGGGATACAACAGATACTTTCATTGCTGCATGTACTGCGTGGTTCTTTGCATTTCATTTCACGAACCTCTCGAGATAATATTTTAATGCCGTGGTTTCCCAAACCGAAAAGGGCCATAGATGCATGCTACCCGTGTCGACTCAAATGGGGAGCTCGATTTCTTAGCATGAGAAGCCATACTAAACATGTATCCGGTTATGCCAGTGGACTATAGGTCGCTTTGTCATAACGGTGATAAAACCCGAGACACTTGTTTGCCCTAACTTACCGCGCTTAGTGACCTAAATCTTCAAAGCTAACTTTTTCACACTTCACTTTCGCTTACACCCTCGCCTTCAAACTCATCAATCGCTTTTTGAACAAACTAAAAAGTCCAAATAAAGCCTTTACCTTCGTGCACTTATGCAAAATCATTTTGGTGATGAAACCCATCCTCAGAAAATTAATTCCTGGGATCAATTATATCACAGCAGTTCGACTACCAAGAAGAATAGGAACTTAGGGTATATAAATTTTGTTGATTTTTACCAAATTTACCGTGGCACGACCAATGCACGCCTTGCCTGGATGGTGCCAAACTACTAATGGTGTTGAAGTGTACTTCAGGATCAACATCACAAGTGAAGATAACCTTTTAATTCTTTAAGCGCTTGCAAAGAATCGCAAGCCAAAGATTTAGCAAGAATCCGCACTGCTTTCGCTTTTCATCTGCTGGTTTAATTCTTGTTGGTTACTCTAATCTTTTGCAAAGATAATGGTTCTCTTTGTTTGCTCTATAATTTGTAATGTGTATGCAATAAAGGATGTAGACACACGTAGACAGATGTGTGATTAAGACAATAACTCGAATCTACCAGCGGTTAGTGTACACACCGATACCATGGATCCCATACCTCGTGAGGAACAACAGAGCTAACTAGGAACCCTAATGAATTCAAATGCATATAGAACCATGAGGGATCGCATCCACCCTCCTGTAGCCAAGGTCTCCATCCCGTATCATCCCTCCCGTCGAAGATGTAGCAAGAGGCCTTATTCGTACCTCTACCCCACATATCATGGGAAGTGGAAATGAAAACCATACACTCATATTAGGATTTGAGGAGGTCTCGCACTACTTTAAGGAAGGTATGGGACGGACATGGATTTGTCAAGCTAAAAGCATTTCCATTGACCCTTATGACAAGGCTAAGATATGGCTCAACCTTATCGAGGCCTGTAACCATAAGAAATCAATGAGCCGCAGCGCACTCCGGGCAGTTCGCTCACAAGACCACCAATTTGAAGAGACAACCATACCCTTGCGTTCTCAAGATGGTGAGAGATTTTACCAATGTCGGGAGAGATTTTATGGGAAACCATCGCGTACGCCCACACCACGGGTTTGACACTCTTGGATGTTGGTGAACCACTTCTATGGTGGTATGTCTCCGCTACGAGGCGCCTATCGGGAACCATGCTGGGAGTTCTTCTAAGTAAGCATCTCCGATGGAAGCTACGGATTTTTTAAATTACGTATCGAACTTCTATGGTACGGACGAGCCTAACCCTGTGAGAAATGGATGATGAGACCACCAAATAACCAAAGGCGGGATGTATGCAATCGCTGCAGGAAATAGAATGAGAGCTGTGATTTCAACCTCTAGATAGGAAGGTGTAGGAGCTTGAAGGAAAACAGCTCCAAGAGGTGCATGCAGCTGATCGAAAAATCCCACGCTCCAATCCTGCACCAATTTCCAACTCTCGTGCACCCAAGAGAACCATGGCCTATGGCCCCTCAGCGGAAGGATTTGATGTCGAATGTGCAAAACACCGTAGACAATACAAGCCACAACAATCCAATGCTCCATATGGTGATGCCTACAATTCCACTGGAGGAATCACCCCTAACTCAAGATGGAGACCCAACCCCTCTACTTATGTACTTCGTGCCAAACCCCGCCTTGGTACACCTCACAAACTCACAACAACCACCATCCTCTCCAAAGTGGGAACAAGCCATATTGAATTCGAGTAAAGTGGTGGGCAACTTTGTCGAGGAACAAAAGGAATCAATGTGCAACCTGCACAAAGGATTGATACCGTGTAAAGTACACGAATAAGAGAACATGGGCTCTCGAGAGCAATCTTAACCAAAAAATTGACAACCTGCAGTATTCAATCACAAAGATCAACAAGTCACAGAGGCACAAGATAAAGGAGGTTTCATCACAAACAGCTTCCAACCCAAGGGAATCCATGAGGTCAGGGTCATCCAACAATTCGAATGGATGAGGTTAAGGCCATAATTACCCCAGAAGTGGAAGAGAGGTTGATCAAATTTCTTATGCCAAAACCCGTCAATAATCCAAACAGTGGAAAAGAATCAAGAGCCGAGCATATTCTCCTCCTAAAGGAGGATTCAATGAAATACCGCATACCACCCTCCATTTCCAGCCAGCACTTAGAGGTAAGAAGAAGGCATCTCAACAAGGTGCATTTTAGGTTCCAAGGCAAGTGGAAAAGTTAACATACCTCATTGGACATAATCAAACAAGTCCTCGCTTATGCAAAAATTCAAGGATCTTTGCACAATCAAGAAGCGGATTAGTATCGAAGCATGCATTTCTCACTCGAACAAGTCATGCCATAATCCAAAGCAAATACCCCGTCAATACAAGATCCCGGATCTCCCACAATTTTAGTCAATATTGGTGGAATCGGGCATAGAAAAGTCCTTGCTCGACATTTAGGAGCCGCAGAACCTAATGCCGTGATCAAGATAAGCCAGCGCTAGGTTTAGGTGAACTTAAACCTACCAACATCACACTATCATCGCCGATAGATCGCGGAAAACCTTGCTGTGGGATAGTTTTCGAGGATGTCTTAGTGAAGATAGACAACTCACTATCCCGTAGATTTCAGTGGTGCTTCAATAATCGAGCCAATTGCAAGTGAACCCAATCATGTACCCATCATCTTAGGAAGACCATTTCTGGCCACTGCCAATGCAATAATGTACCGAATGGAGTCATGCAACTTACCTTTGGTAACATGACCTCGAGTTGAACATCTTCATTTGAACAACAAACATCGCTGCTAGAAAATGAAAATCAAAGAACTAATGAAGTCGTTTTCAATCGTCAAGGTGCAGAAAACAAAGTACCCGTGAAGTGCAAGGGAGTAATCGCTCAAGAAGATGAAGAGATATCATTCCTGCCAACACCAACTCGCAAGCCAATTGATCAATTCCAAAGCCATCATTAAAGGACCACATCAACAATCGTCACCCAACCATGGAGCCACCCACTAATGCATGGGCCGAGGAGATCATTCTCCGACCCCTCGAGTAATAAAGTGCTGAGATTTTGAACTGATTCTGTTTCATAAACCAAATCGTAGCCACCATGTTTACTTTTTGTTTTAAGTTAGTAAATTTTATAATTTCACTATTTTAGCAAAACTTTTTAATTTAGTAATTTTAATATTTAGTACTTGTTTATATAAGATAGTATTGTTTGTTAAATTTTATTTATAGTTCATATAGTAAATTTTATAAATAATTTTTATAGTAGTAATATTTAATTTAAAAATTTTGATTTCGTGAAGGCCAAGATAGCCAACCGCCAAAAGTAAATAAAAATGAATGAGAGACCCTTCCTACGCCAAACTGAGCCTATATTTAAACCCGGTGGAAGGGTCAGTCCATTTCGCCATTTCACTTTCGCTCTCCCAAATAAAGCCTGCATTTTTGCTCGTAGCCCCCGTGATCCTGCCTTCTCTCGGCCGCCGCCGTCCCGCCTCTCACACACACTCTTCCCCGAGTTTAGCTCACACCGCCGATCGCCATCTGCTAGTCAGTGGACCTCGAGCCGCCGCATCTTTCGCCTGCATCTCGCTTCATTTACACCTCTCGTTCGCCACCGAGCCCTAACCGATCAGCCGAACCATCACCGCTGCAAGGCCTCTCGCTCAGCTATTTCGCCGCTTCAAAGATTCGTCTTTTATCGGTGCCTTTATTCGCGCTCTGTGGCCGACAATTGGCTACGCGGGTTCCCGTCATCTGCTATTTTCGAAAGTGTTCACGTCTTCCCGGAGCCCGCCTAGTCTCTTACAAGCAGATCGCCTGCATTTTCCTGTGACTTGAGCTTCTTCCCAGTGAGCCTATTCATATTTCAAGATGGTTCAGACGGGGTGGGGCCCCACTCGCGGTGAGATTCAAGACACCCCAGAGGGAGGCCCCGGGCCTCCGGGCCCCAAATTCTCCAAGATTATTCACCTATCCCCGAGGCAAGACCGACGAGCCCCGGTGGATTCGACACTGAGCTCCAGACACTGAGGGATGGACCCCGCGCCCATCACCCGCACCTCGAGGAGAGCCTAGGAGGCTCCGCAGCCAAGCGCCCGCACATCGCCCAGCGAGTCAACATCCTCTCGGCCGCAGCTCGCCACCAAATACGACCCGCCGCGGAGGCAACCCCATCACCTACCGTCAGCCACCAGGATTCAGTGGGAGGCCATTGTTCGTAGGAACCCCATTCCGGAATGTACGACTCCATCGCATCGCTCCATCAAATCGTACTACGACGCCCCCGCGACCGAGGGTCGATCCCAGATAACGGAGTCCAAGAGACCGTGGACGAGGATTATTCGCTATCGCTTTCAATACGACTTCGAGGCAAGATTAATACCCATGTGGTAACGCAGCTCTACCACTGATGACGCCTGGGGACTCGGCCAGTCCGCCGGAGCTTCGCCTTCGCATTGATGATCGCCACGGAAAACTCGAGCAGCATATTTCAAGACTCGCGTTCATATACCGTCGCCAATGCGTAGGGTTACGAGATCGTCACCCCGCCTCATCGCAGATGGTTCGAAAGACCGGTCGAGACACCACCGGCTGACCAAGATTTACTGTGAGGCGCCCCGCCTCGATGCCGATCGACCATTTGTTCAAAGACGAGCTTATTCGCTTCAAAGATTACTGCACAAGTGGAGGGAGCCATCTCGAGGCTCTCACCCGATCTCTGGGGATTTTCGTTCCAAATTCCTCGAGTCGGGTGAGATGGCCCCTCTCGCTTGCACCCGAGGAGAAGGTCCACTCCAAGTGACCTGGCACGAGCAGAGAGAGCATTCCACTACTTACGAGACCTCCGCCCATGTTCTCCCGAGCATACTGGGATTCCCAGAGGAGCCCAGATCGAGATGAGGTCTGATGCCCCCGGGTCATGTCACGGAAAGTGTGATGACTATGCCCGTATCTTCCACTTCACACCACAGACCAGGAGGCAGGTACGGTCAGAGGTCTGCGACCATCATATGGGATGAGGATATACCCGCCTCAGCCCGAGATACAAAGCAGTCCCGGCTCCACGTATGTCACCTCCATCCCCTCCTCCATGTACTACATCACAATTGCAGCATACTCCCCGGGCTCCATCCTATTCAAGACACCATCTCGCCGGAGTACGCCATGCCAAATGAGAGATAAACGGGTGTGACGGATGCTATCCGCTCACTAGCGCCTACACAGCATCCCGTGATCGATGGTCGACCTGCTACTCTATGCTTCCTAAAGCCAGATCATGACGCATCCGGGTCTCTCCGTGTCCCCAACGAGAGGAGCCCACCACGCACGCAGCCTTTATTCGGGATGTTTTCAAGCAAAGAAGAAAGAGCCTTCAGACTCCACCACCACCACCACAAAGAAATGAGGTGGTCAGTCTCTTTATGATTTCCGTATAGTTACCAGCCTTTATCAATCGCCTACTAATTTTGATTAGGACTTACGTGACAGCCATAGTATAAAGGATATTTTGTATGTTAGCTTGATATGCATGTACTAAATGCATTTTGGCTATATCAAAAGCTATTCGCTTTATATTTATTGTACCAGATATCATGTTTCAGGCTCTTTACTATATATAAATGTTTTCTTTCAATCGAACAATTGAATTGCCATAATCGACAATTGAATCGCTTTTAGTCGGAGGATTGAATCACCTGCTTGTCACCTTTATGTTAGAGCTAATTTCATGCTTGGAAACAATTCTTTCGTCAATTGCGCTCCAAGATGCTCAACTTGAAATTTCTCCTTTATGCTAATTCACACACCGCACTCCGTATTATTTCAATAGTCGTGAATTTACTTACTTCTTCGTCAGAGATAGCTTTTTAAGCATGTCAGGGCAACCCAGATAGGCTCAGGTTACCCACAAATAAGACCAATGTAAATTTCAAATAAAAAGAAAAGAAAAAGAAAAAGAAAAAGAAAAGAAGAAAAGAAAATAAAGTCGTGAAGTTTTCGCTTTGAAAACCCGAGTACCTGGCCCGAGTGGGTGTATGGCGGAAGCTCAAGCCCGATGCCCCAAGCCTTAATTGGTCGAGTCATCGACTAGTGTCTGCTACTGGGTGGATAGTAGAGTCTAACGATTTGTAGGTGCTTGATTAAGTCATTCGAGTCCGGGGCGGCTCGGAAAGTTGGGCTTTCACGCGATCCTTCTGGGCTTCGATGCCCCAAACCCTAATCGGGTCAGAGTCATCTGCGAATCCTCGCTTACACCTTAACACTGCGGAAGTCGAAACCTTAAGCACTCGCATCCTACAATGTAATTGAATAAAGAAAGAAAAGAAAGTAACTATCCCTATCTAGGTTTGCTCAACGCTTTAAGGCCAAGTGTCGGCAGCCAGTTGGGAGGGAAACAAATTTTTCAATTTATCGCTTAACTGCTATATAAAGAACCATTAGACTCTAGTGGAAATTCAAGTTGAGAATCGTGGATCCAATATTGACCTAAAATTGTTCTTGTATGGTTTTTGGCTCTTTCATGCTCTGCCAAACTCGTGTCCATTTCGCTTAAGGTACCGTTATATGTACATAAACCCATAAACTTTTTGAAAATCACTACATGCATCTCCTTTGCTTTTTGCATCAAGTAAGTGGACTAGCAACGTTTCATTGGGGGTGTGATTAATGCCCAAAAGTGCAATTTTGAACCCTATATTAGTTAGGTCTTTGGCGCTTTTTGCGCATTAATCATGTCATTTATGCCAATTGAAGTGTTCAAGTCTTCTTAGTATCACTTTATGCCGCTAGAGTTATTTTCGTCGCTTTTAAGGTGCTCAAGACTTTAGCAAATTAATATCTGGATGTATGATGAATCGCGTAGTTTGAACTCAAGTGTCGCCCATCAACCAGCCCAAGAATCAATGAAAATCTAAGGCAAAGTGAAGAAAATCATTATAAAGAGGAAGACAAAGAGGCAAAGCACGAGTAATCATTAACTAAAGATTCTTTTTTGTGTTAAGCCCGTTAAAATTTTCATCGATTGCGAAAATTTTCTAGCGAAAATTTTCGCAAGTTCAACAAATTGGCGGATTCGCAGATTACACCGTGTGGTTTTCGCTAGAGACCTGCTCCCACAAATTTCATGATTACATCACCTAAAAATCTCCGCTTGTTAGCTTAAATTTCGCAAATGAATAAAATTACTGTGCCTTAATGAATTTCCTGCTGCTTATATGCCCGGTGATTTCGCTACCTAATAATTCTTCACTAGCTAAATTCACTCCGCTCACATGCTTTCAGATTTAATGCTAACCGACTCAAATTTGGTGTATTACTTATCAGTCTCTTAACTTAGCCAAATTTGTGCTTTTTCGTATTTTCATGTATCGAGGTGGCCTATATAAACCCCTTTTGTAATGTAGATAGAGAATTTCGGGGGAAGCAACAATCTTGGGAGAGAAGAATTTGTAAGTTTTCATTTTTGTAAATAAAGTCTCGTATTTTAGTTAGTGGTTTTATTTTCCTCTCTTTCTCTCCTCTTTCCCTTACTCGGTCGGCCAAACACCCCTCTCGAGGATGACAACTCAAGAGACGCCGCATGTTCTCCTTCTTGAAGATGAAGGAAGCTACTGTGGGGCGGCATAAGGTGCTTGTCCCCATGTATTAAAAGCTACTGTGCACCGTGTTCGACCTCATCTTCTCAAACATGGTCAATAAAGACGAACGCCATTGGGACTCGGCCTACTCCACGCTGCGATACAAAGGCGATACTTATCGTTAGATACAAAATCGCGTGTTCTGGGACGGTTCACGAACCTTCCGAAGATAATATTTTAATGTTGCGGTTTCAAACCCGAAAAGCGGGCCATAGATGCATGCCACCTGCCGACTCAAATAGAGTTGATTTAGGCTTGGTGTTTGCTATTAACATGATCCACATGCCAGTGGACTATAGGTCATCATTATAACGCGAGGATAAAAACCCGAGATAATTGTCGTTCCTAAACTTCACCTAGTTAGTGACCTAAATTCAAAGTTAACTTTTTCACACTTCACTTTCGCTTATACCCTCAGCCTTCAAACTCATCACACTGCTTGAAACAAAATCCAAAAAAGTCCAAATAGAAAGCCTTACCGTGTGCACTTATGCAAATCATTTTGCAGGATGAAAACCCATCCCCGTGTTCGACTTAGATTCACTATATCAGTAGTTCTATCACAAGAAGAAGGTGAACTTTGTGCATATAAATTTTGTTGGATTTTAAATAAATTTACTGTAAATAGTAATCGTAGCAAAGTGGGTACTGGAAAATGGAGCAGATCTACAAGGTGACGTGATTCTATCTAGAATGGTGGAACCCTCTATTAGGTGTGCGAAGTAGATCCCTCCGGGGCCTCGGATCGCAGTGGTCAGCATTCCTTTACACTCCATGGACAAGAGAAATCCTAAAAAAAGCGGGAGATTCCGTAAGTGTTTTTAGCCAATGGATAAGGAAACAACCTTAAAGACAGACGTGACACGGGCAAAGGAATCTTAGTAAAGATGGAAGACAAAAGGAAGTTTTATTCAATAAACTTGCTCAGGGGTGAGGAGCTACGAGATCCGGGATTTGGTGGGAGATAACCTTGGTAGTTTGAGGTCTCTCCCACGATTAGAAAAGTAGAAGAAAAGCTTACAAAAACTAAAGAATAGAAGAGAAAGACACACGCGCGAGAGCGAGAGAAAGAAGATAAATCACAGTTACAAAGGAGCCACCTAATGTGGCATCAGAGGGGGCTTAACTGACGTGGTCAAGCAGGAGACCATACCATGCAACCTGCTGTTTTGGGGACTCCCAAAGTGGGACCTAACTCTATTCTTATAAGGGTCGAGTCACAGCCCAAAGGTGGGGTGTCGGCAAAGGGAGATGGACCCTTAAGGTCTCCAAATGTGGTGGTGTAGGGGGGCTTGACGGGATGTGGTTTGGCAGGAGGTGTCACGCCCAGCGGATCCCGATCCGACCCGATTGGCGAGTCCGAACCGAAGTCCGGGGCGCGATACTATCTTATACTATATAATCAGATATCGGGACTCATCGACTGCTCTCGTAGCCGACTGCACTGTGGCATACAAACAATTTCTCAGAATAACAAAAAATCATTTTACATATACAGTTAACTACCACTCGGAGGTGTCCATCACAATCTATACACATATACTGTGAGTCCCATTTTTACTTATACATGTACAATTTCATTACAAAAACCCTCGTAGATCAAGTAAGCAAGCACGGTGAGCACTTATCTCCTCGAGCCTACCAAGGCTACGATGCGGAATGTCCTCATTCCTCTAAATTTCCTTTTCTACCTGCCACGATTGAACACCCGTGCAAAACTTTGCGCTTAATGAACATAAGCACGGACAACCACCAGCATGCATCGGTCGCTGTGCTTATACATATGCATTTCATATATCTATACATATTTCTATACTTTAATTCCTTATCATTTTATATTCTATCGTATGTCAATCTTTTCTGCTACATGTTCTATGTCTTTGGCATATCCTTTATCTATACTTTTTCTGTATTCCTATTTCTATACTTTACATATTCCTATACTTATCATGTTCATTTCCTTTCATGTTCATATACTGTGCATGTATCATATACATTCATATCTCGTATACTTTCATATAACCTATCTTATACTCGGTCCCGTACTTTTATCTCTACATTCTTATACTCTTTCATATGCGATACTTTTGTATGCTTCATCCGATACTTTTCTCATGTAATCGGTAGACTTTCACATGTCTTTTTAATTGTCGGTCTTCTTCATCTTTCGCTCTATGACTTATTACATTCTATGTACTATTACATATCATTTCTTATCCTATACCTATATCATATCTTCTTTCATGTTTGCAGGGTTACACGCTCCATGCTATACTTTTCATTTACCTTTCTTTTCTCACTTTCGTACTTTACTTGCTCATATCCTTTTCACATCGTACTTCAGACTTTCTATATACTCGTATTCATGTATTGTTCATACCATTTTCTCATATACCTCCATATTCATGCATTGTTCATTTCATATATTGTTTTCTTCCTTTTATACTTTTCATATGATAGTCATATACCGTGCTTTCTTTTCATCTTATACTCGTCATATACTATACTTCATATGATATTCCTATATCGTGCTTTTCATATAATCGTACTTTCATATGCTTTTCACGTACTATGTACTTTTCTTATATAATCGTCATATTTCATATACCAATATCTTGTACTTTACTTATTCTTGTAATCGTCTATACTCATCGCATACAGTTGTTATGCTTCTCATATCATGTCATATGTTCTATACATGTCATTTCCTTTAGGTTTCATGTTCAGAAATACCTTAGAATGATACGGAAATAACTATGTACCCGAAGGTACTATCACCGCATCGGCACAGCTGATCTCTATCCGTTAATACTGAAGGTATCATCACCCACGGCACAAAGGACCTATGCCATATGCTATCTGCATTCGAAGGTACTCATCACCGTACAAAGCATAAAGGATCTGCCTATCAGGCGACTCGCGGCCAATTCCGATACAAACGGATCTATGTCATCGACCAAACGGGGCCTCGATGACTGCTTCATGTATATGCCGCCGCAAAGAATCAGATCTTCCCCTATGTGCATGCCCTATCTATCCCTCTACCAGTTCTCCTAAGTGCATAATTACTTTTATTACATTTTCTCAGACATATCCCATAAGCATGAATAACTATTGTTATCATCATAATTGCTTATGCAATATATATACTATCATAACTTTACTCAGATTCAGTCTCATATCTCGTAGCTTCATTATGGTTCTCATATTTCTCTTATATTACATATATTCATATCTTTTATATCATTTAGTTTTGTCTCGATCATATATGTAATCCTATCATATATTATGAATGCGTCTATGCACTCTTGTATTTATATATTCATATATATCTTTATATATATTCATATACTTTTATCTCATGTTTACATCATGTCCTTTATGCGTTTCATATCCTGATTTAGCATTCATGTACTTTCTATATTTCTATCATGTATGCTTTTACTTATTCATATATTCATATATGTACCTATCATTCATGTACATATACTTATTTTTATGCTTTGTCATCTTTTACTTCTCTCTATCATTCTTCGCATTTACGCATTTCTATCATTTGTTCTTAGCATGTTCTATCTATTCATTTAGGCATATCTATCATATAATCCTATATTCATATCATTTATGTATTCCTGTCATGTTTTTATCTATTCATATACTTTCTATATTTCTATCATGTTTCATCTATTCATTTATGTATGACAATCATATGTTCACATCATATAATCTTATATTCATATGTGCCTATCATTCGTGTACTTTAGACTATCATATCTTATGACATGTTCTATCATATCTTATGACTTATACCTATCATATCTTATGACATATCCCCTATACCTTTCGATGTTTCAGACATTTTAATTTCACTTTATCGTACTATCCTATCTCCTCACAGAGAGTAAAGAACAGAGACTCTTCCGGTTGATACCTCGTAGGTATTTTTCTTACCTATACTCTTTACATATCAAATCTACATATATCTCTATTTTTTGTTCATATCTATATCCTTTCTACTACGTATTTCATTTTAACTTTAACTAGTTAGACGTAGACACTTGGTACAACAATTCAGTTTTTAGACAAGATATGGGCACCAAATTCCATTAAATAGCATATGGTTAGATTATAGACTCAATGATCTTTCCATAGAGTCCAAGAATACCCATAATGGAGTCCTAACGAAGAAATTATGCAAGTCGTGTTCTCGCGACAAAAATCGAAGAACTCTCGCAAAGACTGGGCAGCGCAGCAAATGTACAGCCCAATCGTATTTCTGTCATTCCGGGGATCTAAACTTTACATTTGACACTAGGTCTCATTTAAAGCTAAGGTTCTAAGGGTTCTACTCCAACCTGAATCACTCCAACGGGAAGACACCGAAACTCCAAGTTACGTCCGAAACAACTCTGACTACTCTATGTTCAAACTGAACCGTAATTTAGCTTGAACATGTCCCACTTTGAGTGAATTTCTTGGCCACTTAGATTCAGAATTTACGATACCTATTTCTGATGTTTTGTTCTCCTTGAAGTCTATTTCCAATTAGCCACTAATCACTCAAATCTGATAAGAACGAGCAAGCTTACGGCCAAAATACGCAAGACTCCGGGTCAAATGGTAAGAAGTAACGACATGTATCGGGCATATGCTCATTTCTCGAAGAGTGTACCGGTACATGTCCAAGGTGTACCGGCATGTCCCCGAAATCGTCTCATGTGTGTTTTTTCAACGCTTTTCCATATTTCCTACCCAATCAACTCTTATACCCATATACACCCCCAAAACCATTTCCTATGCATCTCGTAATCCCTTTCTAGTTCAATTCCTCTTTCAATACTTATCTTTACTTCAAAATCTTTTCTTGAATTTCTCCCAAACAACTCTAATATGGGTTATGACCCATAACACAAACCAAAACATAAAGGTTAATTAGGTTTGTTCTAAACCCTAACTCAATTACTTGTCAATTAAACTATGAATCCAACCCCAAAGGGAGGATTATATAATTTTCTCAGAGGTGCTATTTTAAGGCTCTTACCAACCATACTTTCCATAATTCTAAGGTTAGGATAAACCCTGAAAATTCAATTGAAGAAATCCTTATCCAAGGTTGTTCCATACAACCCAAAACATGTATTCATGTTAATAGTCATAGTCTCCATACCTTGATCTTGCTTCTCCCTCTCTTCTCCTCTCTTCTCTCTTTTCCTCCTCTTCTCGCCCGCTTGGTCTTTTCTCCAACAGAGACCAATTTTTTGTCTTGTAAATCCCATGTTTGTTAAGGCCATGTTCGCCAAGACAAGAAAACCCATTTTTGTTTTAATTTTTTATTTGCCTTTAGTCCTTAAACTCCTTTCTTTGCAAAGCAATTTATGTCATATTCACTCTTAACCCTCATCTTTCCTCAAATCCCTCCCTAATTACATATAATCTTATTGATTTATGCCTCCTATATCCTCAAGTGGTAAATTACATATTTACTCGCTTTATTACACTCCTGTCTCTCGTTTTATTTCCGAAAAATTTCATTTAGCTTTTAATATACCCTAAACAAGTCCAAAAACTGCTAGGGTATATTTCGGGATGTTACAGGAGGCAATACCATGTAGCCTGTTGTTATGGGGACTTCCAATGTGGGACCTAACTCTATGCTTGTAAGGGTTGGATCATAGCCTAAAGGGGGTGTCAAGTAAAGGAGATGGACCCTTAGGTCTTCTAAAAGCCAAAGCCCAATCTGTAGCTATGGGCCAACATCAGGCCAAAGGCAACAACGGCTTCCTCCATTTAAGGGCCTTGAGGTGGACTGTGAACTAAGACCAAAACAAGGCCTTGCAGATGAATTTGAGAAGCCTGTTGTAGGGGTTTTTGTGTCTGGCCCAAGAGTAGTTTGTTTGGGATTGTCAGTGGAAGAAATAAAGGCCAAGTTAACCCTAACAGTCATCTTATCGAAAGCCAGAGATAGAGGATGAGTGAGGTAGAGGAGATGTGGGTGATAATGAGAACATCCCAATAGTTATTTCTCCATGTCTCAGAAAGAAGTCTTGAGTTAAAGGAGATAGAAGATGAGGGGAGACTCCCTCTAAAAAAGGTACGAGCCTCTAGTCTCTCATTAACATACCTCCCTTTCCTTCTCTTTTTCAGACCGAGATCCTATAATGGAGGGTCTCATTGGTCAGGGGGTGTTTTTTAAGGGTGGTGGTGACTGCGACAACGAGGTGGATCCCTTATGGGTCTATCCTATTGATACCATGGAATCTAGAGAGGTCGTGGAAGAGAGAGGGCTGAAAGAAGTCCTCGTATTGTTAGAAGATACAACCCTTTGCCAGGAGGAACAAAAGGAAGGGACATGGGAGGAGTCGCTTCGCTATGTTCAACAGATTTTAGGTTTCACGATGGTTACAAGGATGAAATTTTCAATCTGATGAATAGTATTTATGAAAGGAGATCAATTGTTAAAGGGGAGGGGGTTCAAGGGAGAAAGAAAGAAACTAGAATGGAACATGAAGGAGAAAGAGACGATTGGAAAAGGGGGTTCTAACCAAAGGGGCAAGGGAGTACATTCAAGTTGGTAATGAAGATCAAAAATTCTTTCTTCATGGAACGTGGAGGGGGACTAATGATGCTTCAAAAAAAAACTCATTAAGATGTTCCTTAAAACCCGTGAAGCGCATCGTGATTTGTATCCAATAAACTAAATTGAAATCTTGTTCTATGTGGCTGGGTTCAAAGCCCTGGTGTCCAACAACTTTGCGGATTGCATTGCTCGAGGGTGCTTCCGAGAGGGTGGGTTGTTATTCTTTGGGATACCAAAGTGGTCCAATTGGTTGGGATGGGAGGAGATCAACTACACTTTATCTTGCAGGTTCATAAACTGTGCAAAGGATTTTTGTTGGATTTTTATGGGTATTTACAGACCCACAAAGAAGGAAAACAGGGAACTTTTATGGGAGGATCTAGGGGCTATCGTAGGTACGCGAGATCCTCGCAGACAGTAGGTGATTTTAATGTCCAAGATTCCCCGGGAGAAAGAAATAAGAAGGAAAGGCTTTATTACTTAACCATGAGAAGATTCTCCCAAATTATCGATGAGTTAGAATTAAAAGATCTGCCCCTTCAAGGATGGGTGTTTACTTGGACTGGAGGTCTAGGAAACCAAAGAATGACCAGATTGGACAGATTCTTGATCACACATGAGGGGCTATGGCTTGGTGGTTTCTCCGTGAAACTAGGGTACTACATGATAGAGGGAAGCGGAGTCATGGGGCGTCGATCCACCGTTAAGACTTGCTAGGAGAAGGCCTTTGGTCTCAGAAGTATAGCGAATTCCACGGCTATCCTCGAATGGATAACTGAAGGAAGCTCAAAGGGGAGAAAACACACCAGCCTCATTCAAGGGTATTGCAGAGAGAAGATGAGAAAGCCATGGAGGGTAGAACTAAAACTTGTATACAAGGAAGGAAATCAAGCTGTCGATTTCATGGCTAAGTTATCAGTGGAGTCCAACGGCTATAATTTAAAACATTGGTTTCACCCCTCGAGGGGCATAGAGCCATGTTAAGTCAAGATAAGATGGGGGAAGAAATGGCATAGGAGAGTTTGTTTGTAGGGTTTTTCGCCCGGGGTAACCCCCTTCAATTGTCCCAAAAAAAAAAAAAAAAAAAAGTGTCAAGTGTCACTATGTAATTACCCCTTAAAAATAAAAAATTCGGTTTGATCTACACCTTTCTCTCATCTCTCTTTCATCACGTGTCACTGTCTAACTAGTTTCCCAAATTTTTAATTTAAAAAAAAAAAATCCAATTGTATCCCATCCTCTCGCTCTCCTCCACCATCATTGTCGACACAATCTCCTCCTCCTCTTCTTTCTCCTCCTCCATCGCCATTTTCCGATAAAGATATGTTGTACAAATGGCACATCTGCATCATTGCTGGATATGTTCTGATTTTGATTTTTACTGATATATCGAAAAATATCGATAACATTTCCATGACATTTTGACAAAAATATCGGTGAAACAAAATTAATAAAACGCTTCAAATTCACGAAATACTTACTAACTATAAAAAATATAAATAATCAAATATACACTTATCGGAAACAATATTCATTATAATTTATCGAGTAAATTACATTACAACAAGAATTTAAAATCAAAACGAAGACTCCATATACCCATTACATTATTCGATTTGGGGCGATCTTCATCTCGATTTAAAGATAATATTCATAATAAGATCTTTCAAAATATCAGATAAATCACAAGCAAAAAATAATAATTTGAGAGTTAAATGGGGTTTCTGCATTGCAGATGCATTTAATTTGTAAAGAGATTTGTGCATTTATTTTACAAGATTTATGTAATTTTTCGAGTCAAAATAGTTATTACCAACATTTACCGATATTTTACCGATATTTTACCGATATTTACAGATATTTTTCTGTAAATTCCAAGATTGTGCCGTCGCACGCCCATCAGCCGCGATTTTTCAATGGAAAACGGTATTTTCCATTTTTCACAAGCAAAAATCGCGATTTTACCGATTTTTTCCTCGATTTTTCCTCTAATTGATTTTTCCTCTGTTTTTTCTTCTCGGTGCCGGCCGAAAACCGATTTTTCGGTGATATATTCGTAAAAACCGATTTTTTTGTCCCTGGATATAAGTGACAACCAAAATGCATGTTTGGTAGCCAACAAGTACCCAATCTGGTCCTTGTTAATCAACAAGTACCCACCACAAATTGCAGTCTGGATATCACTTAGAAGGCTGATCATCAAAGCAACCAGATCCGGGCCCTTATCTAAAAATTTCAATAAAAAATATTGAAGTATAAGAAAAGATTACAAAAATTACTTTATGAAATCATTGTCAAATGGATTTTAAGAATGTGTTTGATAATGTTTTTATATGAAGTATTTTCAATAAATAAAAATTCATTGTAAATGATTTTCTAACATTGTAAGTGATTTTTAAAAGTGTTTTTTTTTAAATTTGTTATATAACTTTTTTCTCTCTTCAAAAAAAAAAAAAAAAAAAAACATTTTTAAAACCAAGAACACTTTATAAAATTACAATCAAACTAAGTCCATAAATTATAAATGCGTTTTCAGACGGTAATACATAATTTTTTAATATTTTAAAAAGTTTCTATATATTGCTGAAATATATATATATAGAGAGAGGCATATAAGATATATATATATATATATATATATATATATATATATATATATATATATATATATATATATATCCATTTTATTTTTTAAACTCTTATACTCAAGATTGAAACAAAGTAAACTTCTGAAATAAGAAATGAGGAAAAAATAAGTTAAAGGATATGAATGCTTATAAAATAAATCCTTTTTTCTGCTACTTTCTAGATCATCAACAAAAGAAAATGAGATAATTAAATACATAAAATTTTGATAATTCTATATTTTATGATAAATAAAATTATTCTTTTTAATTTACATTTTGAAATCCAAACTCTTAGGTATCTTCTATTGATTCCCCAACAACGGTAGGAAAAGTAAAAAGGTAAAATAAATAAATAAATGAAATCAATAAATTATTTTTATGCTATATTTCAACTTTATTTCAATTTTAATTTTTTGAGGAAAAAGGTGAGGGGAGGGGCACCTGTGGATTGGGAAAGTTCTAAAATTAATGGTAAAAGCGCACAAACAGACAACGTGAAATAAACATGGGGTTTGAAGATGGCCCCAGCGCAGCTCTGGGCTCCAAATTCACTTGTCCAAAAAAAATGAAAAAGAAGGCGAATAGATGTTATTTGGCTCGACCCAAACGCAAAGTTTGATTCGACAATACATACTAGATTACGACGTTTTGCATATCAGTTAACTGAATCATAGATATTCTAATCACTACTATATTACTCAAATCTCTGTATGTTTATACCAATTTATTACGTTATTAATCCTGATATCGCTTTTATCATTTACAAGAATTTCCAGATCTCGATCTATCTCATATCGCAAGCTCAATCAATAAAATTATTTTCCCTCAAAAAATTCATTTAAACCATAAACAAATTTTGTCCTCGCTTAAGTTCTTTTGAAAAATAAGTTTATTTATCTAAAACTAAGAATACACTATTAAAATACAAATACAAATTTAATAAAACCATGTATGACGAAACAACACTCAAGTTTTTATAACATAATAAATCACCTCAAACCTACAAATTCGATAATACCATAAGCATTGTGAATACTACGAGCCTAGCCTACATCATAACCTCCATAATTCATCTGTTTTATTCGATCAATACGTTTTATTCGTCAATCATTTCACACACAAATAAAAAGTCAGAACAATACGACGAAAACATACAAACCAAACGTCAGAATAAGACGGCGAAATCACTTAAAACAAGATAAAACTCATATCTATATGAAATAAATTGATAGAAAGAGGTCTAAACAAGTGATTTCATGTTAAAAATTACCAAAAATCACATCTCATTACTTAAGAAAAAGTGGTTAAAAGAGAGTTGAGATAAAATGAGCCTAAGGTTTATTCTTTCTAAAATAACCTCAAAATCTTGCCTCAGCTAGTTGAGTCCTTTTGATTAATATTTAAAAACTAAATATTTACAAATTTAAAATAAAAGAAAAATATCAGTTCAAATATTCTGTAATAAGGAGGATTTAGGAAATTAGTATGATTAAGAATGAGGAAGCTAGCCACATGTAAATGTGCTAACTTATTTCCTATTCTAAAGGATTCATGTCTTTCCATAAGCTGAATGGAGTCACAAATAAGACAAAAATCATACAAATATCAACACAATAGTATAAGGAAGCTTGAGAATGTTAGAAAATAACTGAGAGATGAAAATAATCATCCAAAGATCTTTCATGCCAAATCATCAAAGTACAAGGAAAGTGGAAACGTGAATTGCATCCATAATGAATACATTGCAAAGATTAATTCCTCACCAAACCTTGTAACTGTAACTCAAGTGATCGCTATGATCTTCCAATTCTTGCATATACAACTGCTTTGATTGCTTAAGAGCCTTATTTCTCTTTTAATGGGATGATAGAAAGAAAAATGTCCCTATTTATAAGCATGTCATAACTTGCATTAACAATAAAAGAACATATCTAACATCATATATGTATTGATTTCTCTCAAAGGAAGCTTATTTCAAGACATGTAATTGTGTGCATCCTATTTAGAATCAAGTCATGTGGCTTGAAACGAAAATGTGACAAATTGTTATCTTATTCGGAAGCATTTGCCCATAAGACAACTTGATAAGGAGGTTAAGGAAAAAGAATCTTCTACAATAAAGTGAGGCTTGTGCAAGGGCCTTGGACATACAAAAGATCATGCAATCATGCTTCTAGCAATAAAAAAAGAGCCATAATAAAACAAATTTTCATGGTACATTACTTCTAGCTAATTATTTTTTTTGTCCTTTTTTCTAAATGTGTTTGAGAAAATGTTAGTGCTTCATCACAATAAGAGAACATGATGACTAAGGAAATAAGTGCATCAATTTGGCCTCACACCTTTTTTCATCGTTTTCTTTTTCAATAAAGTGGTTATTCCACATAGATTTAGGTTTTCATTTGTTTTTTCGTGATTTAGTTGTCGTATTGGTACAGTGTGTGGTTGTGGTCATCTTTGTGTAGCGTGTAGTTATCATTGTTTTTATGCCGGTGTTTGTTTGTCACAGAAGGTGCAAAAGATTTATATGTGTAAGGGAAGCATTTAGAAGAGCATATATTTGATTAGCAATAAGAAATCAAATCAATGATCGCGATATGTTGTAGAAGCGGGTTAACAGTATTGCATCATACATATAGGAAGGTCTCTCCTTTGCTATGAACAAAGCATGCGGCTTAAGGCATATAAGCGCAGATCAACCAGCGCATGCCAAACCAGGAAGAAATCAAAATGAAACCCGAGGAGATGAGAGAGTGTTCAGTCTTGTAAGGGTCACAATCTCATTAAAGCGAATTTGTCACCTCCTTGAGGTCATGGAAGTATCATGTGGTATCTTGTCTCAGAGATGAAACAAAGCTTGACAAATGGTCGATAAAACACACTGTGGTCACTCAACCAATGGAAAAGTTTGCTCTTTATCCTTTCTTTCATCGAGAAAGAAGGAAGAAGGGGCAACTTTGGAATCTACAGGGCTTTTTTGTATCTTCCCTTGAAGTCACGACACATATCTTGAACTTCTGAGGAAAGGATCCGACGAAAGGAATGAAGTCTTCAGCGGGTTTCAGATTAACAGGAAGGAAATCAATTTGCCTATAAAAGGTAAACCAAAACCATTATTGAATCTAACAAAATTAGACTTAAAGTTTTAGTTTCATTCAGCGGATGAATATCAAAAAATTCCCACATGAATGAAATTGACACGAACCGCAAGACCAACGATCTCTCACGAGTGATAGAGTACAGCGCAGTTGAAACTTAGCATGAGGCGTAGGTGTTACCCTTTGAACATTCTAGCATATCGTATGTTTACTCGTGACTAACCAAATAGTCGACGCGTGTCATGAACTCTTGTCTGTCATTTGTGTAGATGATGACATACCTCTGCAAAGATCTTTCTAACATTTCGAGTTCTCACCTTTATGTTCATTTTGGCCATGTGAACATATGTAGTTCTACTAAGAATTTAATAGGAATTGTGTCATATTAGAATTTCCTTTTGAAGTTGCCCTTGAGTGATCTCATAATTTAAGAGTAACTCATGTTACTTTTTCCCATGGCATATAGAGATCATTAGCATAGCTTAACCTTCTTATGAGCATCGTTGTTTCGTCATAGACATAGATGAGAAGATTCCCGCAATGATCAAATCAAAGTCTTTACAATGTAATGGTCCTTTTGAACTGAATCTTGGGATCTCAGTCGGCTAGGTTAGGTATCCATTGTATTAACTTATTCTCTTATCGAGGCTTTAGTCTCATTTCCCTCGATGACTTTTCAACGCTCACTATTTAACCCTTTGGTTAGCGAATCTGCGATGTTATCGCTAGATGCCATAATCACAGAGATAATCTCAATTGAGTAGTTGTCTAATGTCATTGTGTCTATAATGAATATGTACAGACTTATATGAAATTTATGCATCTTGTTTTGTATTAACTCTACCAGCAGCATAATGGTATGTGATATATGCATATTGGAGACACAGGTTTTGGCCACCTTGGAATTTCCTCTAGGAAGTGGCGTAGTCATTCAGCCTCTTCCCCACATTTATCTAGTGTTATAAACATTCCATGCGATGGATTTGGCAATATTATTTGTTTTGAGGATTTCAATGAGATGATTTACTCCTTAGATATGAACCACATAACATTTCCCAGGATTTTGAGTCCTTTAACGTTAGATATCGATTTGCTTTGTTGTATCCTTGAAGTATAGTAGGATATCTTGTATGAGATACGACTGTAATCACAAGTAAATTGTAACTATTTTAATGTCTCTCATAATTCATATCAATTCTGTTTGGCTCGAGATTACTCATGTATCTGCTTAATTTATTGACTGCATAGATTATGTCTGGTCTTGTACAACTCATTAAGTACATTAAACTGCTTATTACCTTAGATTATTCTACTTGAGAAATACTCTTTGCTTTATTCTTGGAGAAATGTAGAGTTGCATCCTTCTAGTTTTACGGCTATACCAAAAATTATCTTTGTCAAGGAATTTTCAAGAATATCATCAACATAGTGTGTAGATTTAGAATGAGTTCACTTGGTATTTGCGCTTGATTTTATCCTCCTTATAACATCGGCAAGTCTCGCGTCTTTTATATACAACCTTGAATTGAACATGTGCTTAGTAGATGCATTCACATCTTATCATCAGCATCGACAATAAGCATGTCATCACATATAGACATATAATGACATATACATATTTTGTATCTTTGATATATATACACTTATCATATTCTTAATTTTGAAGTCATGTGACATCATGACATTGTCGGAGGTATACTATATCATTGTTTTGGTGCTTGGTTTAGCCCGTTCAATGATTCACGATACAAACTTTCTTTTCTTGTCTGAGGCTTGAAAAACCTTGGAACTACTCCATGTAGATTTCTTCATGTAAATCTCCATGTAGAAATGTTGTTTTACGTTCATTTGATGTACTTCAAAGTTTTCGGTGCAACGATTACGAGCACCATCCTTACATGAAATTTATTCGTCACAGGAGAATATGTGTCAAAAATAATCAAGGCCTTAGTTGTTTGTAGCCTTGCTTGTTAATTGATTCATCTACTTTCCTTTTCCTTTTGAAAACCCACTTGGAACTTAAAGGTTTACAACCTGGTGGAAGGTCCACTAATTCCTAGGTATGGTTATGCAATATGGAATCAATTTCATTATTAATGGCCTTTTCCCACATGAGACTCTCTGTAGAGTTCACTACCTCTTTAAAGGTATAAGGTTCCTCTTCAAGCACATACATCATAAAATCTGGACCAAAAGATCCTTTTTGTCCTTGCTTTTTTGTTGCATCTAGGTTCTACTTCACCATCATTAATTCCATCCTGACTATTTTTGTGAATAGTCTCGACCCTCGTTTGATAGACTTGGCTCTTCTTTGTATCTGAGAATGTCTTGAAAACTGCTTGTGTTCCTCGATTCCATTATCATGTTCTTATGAATATAAGGATATTCGACTCATGGACAGAAATTGATAAGCGGTATTATTATGTGCATAACCACGAAGTAAATGCAATCGATAGTTTAGGTCCTACTTTCACCTTTTGGTGGAGGAAGCTGCCAGTTGTAAAACATCCCACCACAAGTATTTATAGGATGACTTTATTCATTTCACGCTCATATGGAGTATTTTACATTTCTTTTGAGTTTCTTATTCAAAGGTAATTAGCACTTTCAAAATCACGTGGCTTCCCCATGTTTTGTGATAGAAACGTAAGCTTATCGACATTGCATTAAATGTTTCCTTTAAGTGCGATTCTTTTTCCGACCACTCCATTGGTTAAGGTGAATAAAGGTGTTGTGGTTTCATACATAATTCCTTGTTGAGCATCAACATCAACAAACGATGATTCATACTCACCACATGATAACTACTTAGCTCTTTAATTTTCTTGTTGAGTTGATTCTCAACTTTATTTTTATAAAGTACAAATTTCTCTATTACCTCATCCTTATTTTGAGTAAATACACATAAAATACTTAGTACTATCATCAACAAAGGTAATAAAAAATTTATTACCTCTTCTTGTTTGTACAAATTTCATATCACATGGCCATAAATTTATGGATTAAGTCAGGTTTTGATGTCTTTCAATACTTTGAAAAGATGACGATTAGTTTGCCGCAAAACACAAGTTTCCACGCTTATATTTTGGATCATGGAATGTAGGTATATGATTTAAGTTAATTAATTTACACAATGTATCATAATTAACATGTCCTGATTTACCATGTCATAGATTAGAAGACTCAAGCATGTAAGTAGAAGTATTAGCTTTATTCATATATGACTTTATGATAGTCATTACATTGAGCTTCCGCATACCATTGCTCATATACCCTTTTTTGACATACATTCCACTCTTGGATAAGACAAATTCATCTGACTCAAATACCATTGAAATTCATATTGTTCGGCTTAATGAACTAGACACGAGATTCTTCACAATTTCAAGCACATATAGAACATTAGTCGAGTCAAATTCCTTCGAGATATCTTTAGATGCTTTTTCCCTTGGCCCTTGATCTTTCAGGAAGTGAGTAGAGTTCTCCATGAACACTTTTCCCAGTCGTGGTTCAAGATGGAGAACATCTTCTTGTCGAGAACACACATAGTGGGTAACACCTGTCAAATCCACCATTCCTTAGGGTTAGACCCCACCAAGTTTACCTCAAAGATTACTGTTGTGAGGTCTATGCCAGACACATCCTTGGTGATGCCATCAACCACATTCGCTTCCTTGGGTTTGTTTCTCTTCAGTAGTCTACAATTAGCAGATTTGTGACCTTGCTTCCCACAGTTGAAGTGATATTTTCTTGGAACTTCCTTCACACCGTGGAAAACTACCTTTAGGTCAAACTTATTATCTTTTTCCCGCTATTGTTGACTTTCCGAACTTGAATTTGCGGCCATATTCCAAAGTTAGTCTTAGCCTCGTTGGGATTATTGCACTCACCTTTCAAATCATCTATTGTCTTCTTGATCACGAGAATCTAATAATCAAATATTCGATGCTGCATTTCTTTTATAACATCTTGGTAATTCTTAAAGTCTTTCAGCGGGAGCGGTTTCTGATAATAAGCAACTTGAAAGTTTCGCTCAACATCATCCTTATCATGCGGCTCTTGGAGGTTAGAAGTTCTTAGACTTATTTGGCCAAGTGGTCTTGGAATCTGTTGTAATTGAGAAGCATTGATAAAAACGCTGAACCCCGGCATCGTGATTTTATATTTTGGTCCCTAGCGAGTGATTCCCATAAATCCTTAGTTGTTTTCTTATCTGAATACACATTGTATAAAGAATCAATCAAAGCATTCATGCGCATAGTTTAGCATTAGAAAGTCTCGAGAATGTTTCGACATCAATAAATATGATGACACCGGATGTCGAGGCTCATCCTCTTTGAAGCTTAGGAGCACCTCTTTAGTCAAAATCTACTGTGAGGTCGAGGTGGTCGAACAGAATAACAATATTCTATTTTTGAAATTAAGGCGTTAAACTTCTTTGGTTTTTGCTTTAGGTGGCAGAGGCAGAGATAGGCGCGTGATGGCGTCAGGCGGCAGGCCATGATGGGGTTGCCCTTGGGTAGATGTAGTTGGAATAACGTTGTTGGAATCGGATTAGTTTACCCGACAAGATTTTAGAAAGTATGTCGGTTCTTTATTTCCAAAATCAGTGCTCATAATAGTGAAAATAGTCTGTAATTATTACGAAAAATTGGTGGGGATAGAAACTCGGTGTTGAGAACGATAAGCCAAAGGCTAGAATATTTAGTTGTAGGAAATATTGGAGATTCTGAAGAGTAAGATTAAGATCGAACTCCTTAGGCGTAAGCTTTACTGTAGCCGTAATTTCTAATTTTCCTAGAGCCCGAAAGAAATTAACAAACTCAAAAAATGTATAATTTTAACGTAATAGGTTTATCTCCTTGTCGTATGATACGTAGCGAGAAAAGCGCAGTAGCGTATGGCGCAGTGATAGAGCATTCACCGCGAATGCCAAGTCATGGTTTTCATGCTTTCATGCTTTTGTAACAAGGTTACATGCAATAGACCAACAAACAACCTTATTTGTTTAGTTTTAAAATTTTATTTTTTGGTTTTTTTTTTTGAAAAAGAACTTTTTTTTTCTTTTTTTAAAGGAAATGTTTTTCCTTATACCAAACTATTATCATTTTTTTATAAAGGGTCAACAAACCTTATCCCTGGTTTAATATAAACAAACCTTCTTGGAAATGTATATTAACAAATCTTATCTTTTGTTAAAAAAAAAAAAAAATTCCCGATAAAAAAAACATTATCCTGAAATAAATATTTTCTTTGTTCCTTTGTTCCTTTTTTCTTTTTTTTTTTTATAAAAAAAAAATTAAAGATAACTTTTTTTTCCTTCCAAGTTAGAACCTCTGTTTAAACCAGCTAATTTTTGTCTGAATTTTTCTCAAAATAAAGAATATATCAAGAGACAAATTGTTTTTCCAGTATTCTTCCTTTTCAAGCTCTTTTCTTTTCATTTTCCCTTCTCTGCCTTAAAGAGGGAAGCAATTTGAGATCTGCCTTTTTTTTTCCTCCGGCCAACCAATCATCGTCTTCTCGCACCCGATCAACTTTTTTTCAAAAAACTTCTCGATTTAATCTGTTTTGCCCAAGACTGTAGGAGAACTCTCTCCTTTGTTCTAAACAAAGCCTGCGACAAGGAGCATATACCTCACAAAATCATTAAAAACGCATCAACAACCGAGAAGAGAGGAATCGAAAAGCAGCGAAGATGAGAATGCAGGCGGGGAATATGGGTGAGAGCCCGATGGGTTTTGGCGAATATTAAGGTGGACCAGGTAAGTGCCCAGCCGAATAAAATTCGGGCCTATTATTGGACAGAATTGATTGCAAGTCCATTAAGTGAATTAAGGCGGGTGTGTTAATTTGTTTTTATTAATTTTTAAAAATGACATATATATATGTGGCTTATAGTGATCGTACTAATGAAGATGAAGATTGAGGCGTAATGAATTTTATTTGAAACTTTAGATTTGTAGTTTTTAAGATGTCGTTTATTTGTCATTTGTTTCAATGTATTACTTTGAATATAGAATATGTTTATTAGTTTTGTTTATACAACTTTTTGACATGTTTATGATTTTGATGTTTCATTTTTGTATCATGAAACTTTGAACTTGATTGTGGTTAGTCTTCATTAATTATTAAATTATTATGTGATTGTAGTTAGTTGTTTAATAGCTACTAGTTAGTTTGGTTATTAATTTATAATGATGTTTAACATTATTTATGTTTATTTAAGACTTTAAATATTATTATATTGTTTAAGTTCCATCATTTATGCGTTTACTATTATTAAACACTTGTGTTTTGTTTTTTTATTTGAAGCACGACAAAAATTGGGGAGCAATTAAGCAAGTTTTAGCCTTTTTTTAATTTTGACCCGTTTTGGCTCAAGTAGCTCAGCCGCATCGTACGGTCAAGAAGAAAGCCGGTCTCGAAAATATGGCCAACCGGCCTGACCCATTTTACCACGCCCGAATGGGCTAGGTCCGAATGGGCTGGGCCAGCCCATTTCCCCGCTATAATGAGAGAAGTCGAGTCTTAAATCACAATCTCCTTAAAACATATTTCGTTCTCGAAAATACATGCTTGGGCCTGGTCTCCTGCGACGACAATTTGGATGCAACCACTCTAATGAACTGGAAAAGTTTGCTTTATCATTGACGATCCAAAAGGAGGACAACTTTGGAATCTCTAGACTTCATTATCTTCCCCTAAAGTCTTGACACTGTATATATATGGACTACAAACAAGAGATGAACGAAAGGAATGAAGTATTCTACAGTTTCAAGTTCAATGGAAGGGGAAATCAATTCGCCTATAAAACTCAGATAAAACTATTATGCAAATGTTTCAAAAATTAAACAAAATTTTAATTTCATTCAAAACGTATAGATATCCAGTAATATGTAAACTCAATTATCAAATGGCGCTTTGAGCCGTATTCTTGCGTTATTAACTCCGATATTGTTTCATCAATTAAGATTTTTATCGATTTTGATTTTATATTTTTATCAATATATTCTTAATTTAAATCAATAAAATCTATTTTTCTCTTAAAAAAAACATGATTCATAAGAAAGTGTAGAAGATGGTGGACAAATACTGCATGGAAAAGATGATAAAAACAAAATGAGCTAGATCAGAAGTTCCCAGTTGTCTCGTTCTCAAGACGTAAACAATGTATTCATGTTCCTGCTCAAAAAATGTAAAACCAAAAAATGAAGGAAACAAACCCGGCAAGATAAACAATAATTAGAAGGCGTGATCCGAAACAACGAAGACGCTGTGTCCTAAGACTGAATTTGGTCCTCAACTTGCAGTCCCAGAGCAACTCGACAACTGCCTCCCGTGATAACAAATCTCATTCGTCCTAAGGGTACTTAGCCTGAGGACCTCGAATTTAACTCAACTTGTGTACCAATCGCACAAAATGACAGCGACGAAGCTTATGGTAACGGAGTATCATTTTCATATCTAAAAACCCAGAAAACTGGAGTATAAATAACCCAAAGAGCACTCCACGAATGCATGCCTACCGGGGTACGCATTTAACCAAACAATGTATTTGTTCGATGAGGGACACATTTTTTCATTCACTTAATGATTTTGTGGATACCAAAGTCCCAACAGATCTTTGGATAACAAGGTGAACTAAATTGGTGGACAACAATACTTTTGAAAGAAAGATCTTAATAAGGTTTTTATTTGAAAAAATATATTTATTTGACTATTTGATTGCTTATTATGGAGTTATGTTCCTTTGTTTTTATGATGCACAAAAGGAGATAGTTATATATAATTAAGGTTATGTTCCATTTTGGTATAGGTATTAGAATTCAACTTGGAGTTATGTCCCTAAGCTTTGTTAGCAGACATTTAAAATAAATATTCGATGGAGTCATTTTTTTATATATCTATTCACTGTGATATCATATTCAATTTAAAGATATGGAGCATATCGCCTAAACCTATAATATTTACATGATTGTGACAAGGGCTGTTATAAATTATATCGAAATACCAACTGTGTGAGAGTTCATTCGCCTCTTATAGAGGTGGAATCTGCAGCTTTGAGTCGAGCCGCATTAGCGTGACTCTGGCTTTGACTCGCTTTTAAAGTGAGTATAATTTGGTCTATTCATCGAGCCTGCTTACTATTCGACGAAATGAGTTTGAGGTACTTCAGTTCGGCCAGTTTAACTTACGAGCCTCAAAATGATGTCCGTATCTGCCTGCTTAACTTAATAAACGAAGTTCGAGCGAGCTTCCTCTAAAGAGCGACCGATAAATACAGTACTGGCTGTTACGCCTCTAAATTTAAAGCATTTCTCTCGTTTAGTTTGGTCTCAGAATTCCTAAGACATAACAAGTAATTTTTATGTTTGCATGAAAGATCAAGCTTCACTATTCATATCGAATAGAGGATACAAAGTTCTTGTTATTACATAAATATGCGCCCTCTAAAACCTAATGGACATTTTATCACCGTGATAGGCCAATCGATCCAAACGACAATATTTACATGATTGGAGACGATTACAACACGATAATAATATTATTATTAACACTAATATTATATGCAAATTCCTAAATTGTAATATTGAATAATTAAACCTTCAATTCCTAGAATTGGTCTCTAGAAGATACATCAAACTACTTGAACTCATCATTATTAGATATAAAATGAATTACAAAAATAAAAATGAAAAGTAAAAGATTTAAATATTTTTCAAATAGTTTAATTTTTTGAAATTTTTTAGTATTTATACTCTTCTCTCAAATGCAACTTATATTCCTGAATTTCATTATATACCTCAATTGATTTCATTGTTGGAATTCGTAGTGTTATTTGCAATTATATTATTTGAATATTGGAAAGAGTTTTTTATTACCAAAAAGAATGATGGAAATATATAAATTTATATATAAAGTATAACTTGATTTGAAATTTATTTGTTCAATGAAAATTTTAAAAATGTTTTCAAAAACTATAGAAGTACCTGCTCTTTAAAAGAAAAATCATATTTTAAGATTTTCCAAAGTTGTTTACTTATTATTTGTTAATTTCTAATCTTTTCATTTGTTTTTCAAAAACCGGTGAAACAACTCATTATGTATTTTTTTCACTTTAAATGTTATAAATTCAATATATTTAAGGATAAAAAATATATTAATTCTAAAAAATATATAAAATAACTTTATTTGAAGAAAGCAAAGACACTCTTACACTATTATAATATACTATGACTTGCTGTTGTTTTGCTTTCTTTTACTTAACAATGCTCAAAATAAATTTTCTTAATTAAGTTCTTGTTTTTTTTTAAATTTTCAATGATTATTGCGAAATTTTAAAAAAGTTTTAAATAGAAAAGTGAAAATATTTTCGCTTTTCTATTTTAAAAATCATTTTTCACAAAAAATAAGAAACTCAATCATTGCCCAAAAGAGCAAGAGCTAGCAATATACACTACTAGTACTTATTAACTAGAGGGTTTAGGACTGGGCTGCGAGATAGAAAATTTCCAAACTCGTCCCGTTTACATTTTATTTCTTTGCTTTTTTAATTTTAATTTTTTTTATATTTGCTTTTTTTATTATATTAAAATTAATATTTTTCATAAAAATAAAAATATTATGAATTTTTATAAATATTATTAAACATTATAATACACTATTATTTATATTAAAGTATAAAAATAAAAATAAAAATTATTTTAATATATAACTGGGCGGGACTTATTATTATTATTTTATATATGGATTTATAATGTTTCATTACCCAGCCGTTTCGCCTTCGAAACAATTTATTTCTTTTCAGTTAACTTTATTTTAAATGAACTTAGCCCAATCCATTTCCTGACTTTCGAGATTCAGAAAATCTGTCTCCTGAAATACCTAAGAACTTATTACCTTAAAATCTAAAATTTTTCTTCGTTTGTCTTAGAATTCTGATCAAAATTCTTCAGGGTCACTAGATTTCGCGAGACGAATTTAACTACATCTGCTTGGCCATTCAAGATCTGTAGAATTTTCTATGCTTTCGAACCCCATGACAATTTATTATTTTATTAACATTTCGCTATCTAAAATTTCAATTTTCTCGAGTTTTACAAAGAGTAACAACACTGAACATTTCTGACGGAGAAATAAAAACCCAAACCCATTAAAAATCGATTAAAATTAAATTAAACCCATGCCATTAAAAGCGGTGACGAGACGGCATTTAACCCAAAATAATCCGATTCCGTTGTCATCCCTACTACTCACCTAATGTTAAAAACAAGAACTTAATACTTAACGCGCATACTATTTAGCATTAAGCTCAAAAAAGTTATATTCAAAGATATAAAAAACACACCACCTAATAAGGAGTAAATTGGTTATTTAAAAATTTTTTTACAAAAACAATAAAAATTCCAATAAAATTCAAAAACAATAATAAAAGCGAGATAGAGATAAAAGAGATGCAAACTCGGGATTTATAGTGGTTAGATACATTTTTGTCTACGTCCATTTCTCCTCAACCTTCAATTTGTTGAGGGCTTGAGTTCCAAATCAAACTTGTTATTATACACTTAAATCTTGATTCCAATAGACTCTTAACAAATTCTTCAATTTATTCACATTTGAAGTTTTCATTCTTAGGCACAATAAATGAAAACAAAGATGCACTCTAAAGTATGCAAATAAGAGTTTAATGCACCAAGAAATATAATGAGTTACTGAACTCGTGAGAAATGATAATCGTGGTGAGCTTTAACGCAACGTATCATGCTTATAAATGTTTCCCCAACCACACTTACAGGAGGGAAACCTTAGTAATTTTTGTGCAACCTCGTTTTGATGTCAAACGATTGATTGGTTTATCATGTTGATCTCGACTAGTTAAGTAAAAAATCTTCCGTTTTTTATTCAAAGTATTTTTAAACCTTAGGTACTTCTTTTGAGCATATTTTTTTTATTACAAAAACCCAAGGTTTGATGCTTAAACTCGAGTTTTCAAAACAATATGCAATTTAGAACTAAAACCGAGTTATAAACATGATGCATGTAGAAGATAATACTTTAATTGCACTAATGCATTCACCTTACATAATTTCCTAAGTTTACAGAGTCTTTAATTGATACTTGAGTATAAAATTACGATTTTCTTTACTGCTACATTATAACAAAGTATTTAGTGTAGTCTCCTGATTTTTTTGAATCATTGGATCGCATGAGCATCAACTAGCCAGCATGTACTTGCAAAATAAACAAGAGAAAGGCGGTGGTGCGCCCATTGCCTCTCCTACGCCAAAGTCGCACCCTAAATCTGCAGTAGAGTAAATCTGATCCATTTTCACAAGAAATCTTATCTCCTATGGTGTTACCCCTTCCTTTTTACGTATGGCGGTCACATCTGCTTTACACGGCAGCGACCGCTCAAACCGGGGTGGCTTTTTAAGACGATGATACGGCATGGCTCTTCCCTTTATATAAGAAACCCGTCGACAAATCAACCGCCTCATCTAGCGCTTCGACGCCTACTACAGCGCCACGTGTGTGACTTACGCTGGCTATTGTTTGTGCTTACAGAGGCTAGCCTACACCCTTAGAGATGGTAGCCGGCAGAAAGGTCACACTCAAAGATTATATCTCCCGCCCGACCCAGAGCGATTCACTTCGATCAGAATGAAGATAATCGCTCGGTATCGGGCTCGTTGCGTTTCCAATGCGGGCTTGTGACCGATTCTGCCATTAACCCATGGATTGAAACAGAAAGGCCATTATTGACGAGCGCTGCGACCAAAGCCCATGGTACCCACATTTAGCATTCAAAATATTTTTTTTTTTTTTTTGAATTATCCTCAATTCTTGGATGGATGAGATTTATAATCACTTATTAGTTTGTTATCATTAAAGAAGATATTTTTAGACCAATCCTATAAATAATATTTGACCTCAGGCAGTCATAAATATTATTTATCAATGCTGAGAAAGAAAAAGGATTGAGAAATGTGATAGTTAATTATTACAAGTTTATATTTTATTCAAATTCAAGCTCTATCTTCTTATCTTCTAATCTGAACACATCTATCACCTGCTTTACCTGACCATATCTTCTATTTTAATTCACATACAAGTATAAATATTGAATTGTAGTTAATATTTAAAATAAAAAATCAGTATTTGTATTTTACTAATATGCCCCTTGTAAAGCGTGTGACACGACTAGTCAATATAAAGTATAATTTAAAAAAGAAACATTCTTTTTGATTCTCTTAAAAAAAAACATTATTCTTGATTAATTATAATTATATAAAAATAAATAAAAGTTAAAAATTTCCCTTTTCCTTTGGGTAAATGTTGTAGTCTTTTAAAGTCATTGAATCGTCGGAATATTAACCTGTCAGCATTTACCTACAAAACAAACAAGAAAACGACTACACACCACGTCCTCTCGACGCCAACCAAATTAAGAATCCTGAGAAAATAAATAGTCACTTTTCCGTAAAGTAATGTCAGACTGTCATGATTCTCATTCCTTATGAAGGAGGAAGATGATCCGATTTCCATCGAAGCTACGATTTCCCTTCCAAAACGGAAGGGAAGAAGACGCTCTTGCGCGCTCATGACCGCTTCTTTCTTTTTTCGATGGCCGAGTCGTCGCAACTTGTCCATAAGCAAGCAGTTGTCAATCACCTTCAAAATCCATGCGCGCGGGAGGGCGCTTTAAGCTAAGATATCGCCGTAATCATTAAATTACCAAGTTTAGACATTCCCGCCAGAGAGATAGTCCCAAGTACAGATCCCATGACCTACGGCATTTATACGGCCGAGCTCTACGTAAAACATTTACCTTGCGAATTCGTGTTTTGCTTGCACTGACACCACAAATGTTGTCAAATGATTAATCATAAAAAACGGTAATATTTGTCAAATAAGCATTATAGACAACACTTTTATCAAAATAGATTACACTTTTATCAAAATAGATTACCCTTTATCCAAAATTATCATCTTATGTTTAAGAAAATATGATTTATTTTTAAATAAACATGATTTATTAAATTAAACAATATTTGTAAATAAAATAAAATATGACTGGTGTAATTTCTCATCCAAATAAATGAATTCCACTGACATTAATTAGACCTGGGAGTGTAATAAATAAACCTTCATAAATATCTTTGACCATAAAAAATAAGAAAGCACAGCCATGTGCCTGTGGGGGCAATTTAGTAATTACAGGCCTGCTTGCAGCCAGAAGTCCAAATCTGGAATCGGGTTCGGGTCGGGAAGGGCCGTTTGGTAATTTCATTACTATCCAATATAAGCAATCGTCGTTTGGCTCTGCGGCACTCCATCGCCGGCGATGTCCCCCCGGTTCTCATGTTTATTGTTCAGAATCCGCCGGAATCTTCTCTCACTCTCCGGATTGCTGTATAATCTTATAAGAGGCGAACAATGCTGAAATGGCTCAGTACAGGCAATCTGGATCCGACAGGAGCGCGCTCAGGGGACACGATCTGCACGGCGGGAACGGGGCGGCCGATCACGTCGCAATCGGGATTCGCGGTCAGCACAAACAGTCTCGAGCTCGGCGATCCAGTAAGGGCTGTAGAATTTCGGTCGGCGTTGTGGTAGTGATTCTCTCGCTGGTCCTCGCCATCACTGTTTTGGCTTATACTTACATCTCTGGAGATAGTGGTTAGTTAACATTTTGATGTTTGATTGATTTCATTTTTCTGTTGATGGGAATGTGAATAAAGAAAACGAAAACTGTCGGTCCGATTGGTTTAAATCAGTGTTTGTCGATTAGGACGTTTGTTTGGGCTACCGTAGGTTGGTCGGTCTGGTGTTGATTGGTTTGATTCTGGGTGTGGTCAGTGGAAGAGTGAAGGAAAATTGAAAAAAATTGTCGGTGTCTGTGTTTTGTGTTATGATGGTGAATTAGGACTATTTTTTGTGAGGTATCTGCTTAATTGCTGAGCAATTTTGGCGAAAATGAAAGTGGAAGTAATAAAATTAAGTTGCTGCGGGAAGGATTCTGTTTTTGAGTCTCTATGCTCTTGTTTGGAACAGAAGATTTTGTGGGTAGAAAAAGAAATCAAAATGAAATTAACAAATTATTTGAAGATTTGTCTGGGTAAATATTTCAAATTTATGCCAAACTGTTGGCATTGAGGTGGATCTGGTGAGAATCGAAAAAAAAATAAACGACATTTTGGGTAAGAATTGTGCTTTTGAGGGTTCTAACGGAATGACGTAGAGAAGAGAAATGGTTGAATTTAAATTACATATTCATTGATTGAACTATGGATATGTGTTTGAATGAATGCCTGAATCCTATCCTTATGTCGTGGGATTATTAAAAAAAAACAGAAAATCTTTCTGCTTACGAAAATGTATTAGATTAATTTAAGCAATGAAGTGTCTTTATTGGATTGGCTTTCTTGATTCACGGTGGAAATGAAAATCATTTCCACATTCAGGACTTTTCTGCATTCCTAATCTACTCCCTATATTTGCTGATTCTCAACAAACCAAACGAGATAAATGAACCACTTCTTTGTAGATTTTATTTTGATCACAAAAGGGGTGAGGAAAGGAAAAGATAAAAAGTTTTAAAAAAATCTTGAGCTCACTTAATTTTATTTTTTATTTTATGTCTTTTCCATGCAGAAAATAATTTGAAAATGTTTAAGTTTTGGAATAAATATTATTGACAAGAATCACAATAGATCTTTCCTGTTTATTAAAAATCTAGAAAGATGTGAGGCATCCTTCACATTTGACATACTTAGGTCAAGAATGGATGCTGTAACAGGGAACCAAAGAAACTGAACAACTGAAAGAACTTACAAAAGTTTCAGCACTGTTTGAATGAACATTAATTAGAGTCAGGGAGGCAAATAGTTTCCAACAAAAGATACCAACTATTTGGGGACGAGGACTTGAAATTCTAATAATTTTCTGTATATTTTATTTCTTTTGCATTTCTATTACAAACCAAATAAGAAATTTGATTTTCTTCCTGTTTCGCTCTTATTATTTCGAGATTCTAAACGAAAACTTTAATTTTACTTAATTAATTGGAATCTTTTCCCTTAAAGATTCGATTCCAAATAGGGTGTCAGTGGCATGAATGTTCGCTAAGACTTTCTTCACATAGAAGTGTATGAATTAGGCTCAAGCAATAACAAGTTTTTTATTTGATGGTGCAGAAATAAGTACTCATCATGCTCGGGATGATGACTTGAAGGATGATCTCGATTTTCTTGTGAATGTGACTCGGTTTGATAAGTCTAAAGTTCTGGAGTTTGGCCAGGGTTCAGTAGTGCAGGGTGGGGATTCAAGGTATTGGGAAAGGGATGATAGAAGAAGGGATGAAGATTATAGTGAGGAAGCATTGGATCATGGTGCCATGTCAACTAGGGGTGGATCTATTGATAAGAGTCATGTGGTAGTGAAAGGGAACAATGACAATACTCTTAAGGGTTCTGGTGGAAAAGGCAGTGGCTTGTACAATGAAGCTGGTCGTGATGAGCTGAAAATCTATGAAGCAGAGTACGAGGCGTCTCTTAAGAATGTTGGGCAATCAATAAATGAGCATGGTGATAGAAATAAACAATCTGATGATGCAGGTCTTGGAATGCAGAGTGAGGAGGTGGATGCTGATGATGAGTATGATGATGGTATTGATTCTCATGATGCACGTCTGGCAGAAGATGATGATAACAGACATGAAGATGGGGATATGTCTAATGTTGCAAATCGTGATTCCTCTGATAGTATGTCTGCTGGAGCCAAAGATGGGAATATCATGGAAGAAGTTGATGAAGAGTCCTCCAGATCATCTTCTTTAAACAGTCATAATTCCAGACGTGTAAGTGTTGTCGATGGTCAGTTCATGTAAGAAAGTTCAATTCTGTAAAGAGGCCAGAGTCAAAAAGAAAAAGACGGCACAAATTTTCTGGTAATCATTTTTTATTTTTGTTTTTATTTTTATTATTGATCTACCTTGCCAATGGATGTGTGAATTTAATGTTTTACTTTAATAGGATTCACATTTGTTGATTGATGATATATATAATTGAATTTGGTTTTAGGTCGTTAAACCACCAACTCTTAAAGTTCCCGCATCAGAGGACGGGGCTTAATCTAATATCATGTCTTTTAACACCCTCCCTCACGTGCAGCCCCCATACATGCATGTGGAAAGTCAAGTAAACCAAATAGAGTCTTTCATGAACTTTCAAATCAACAAATGAGGAATAAATTTCAAAGAGGTGGCTCGAACTCACGACCTTTTGCCAAACTAGGCTTTGATACCATGTTAAACGACCAACTCTCCTAAGTTTCAATCTGTATGATTTTGCCATTACGAATTTACGCTCTTTAACATAGGTTTTATAGCTTAAATCAGATCTTAATGATGATTCACACAAAAACCTGCCTGTCGATTTGCGTATGGACGGAGTAAATAGCTGTTTTCTCTGTCTGTTTTTATTTTAATTTTTTAAATTCTGAAGTTGATACCATGTACTGGGTTCACCATATGATGGCTATATATTTCTCTCTATTGTCTCTCATTTCTATTGAAAAATATGTAGATGCTCAGAGGAGAACCACAGCTTGAGGAATGTAGGAAGTCCTTACTGAAAACAAAAGCTGGCATTAGATGTCAAGTTGTTGATGGCTTTTGATATGGGATTTTAGGTCAATTCAAATCAGTAGAAGTTGGTTTTGTACGTTTTGATGGTCCAACTTTAAAAGAGAGCAATGAAAATGAACATCAAAATTTGTTACCCACCTAATAATGCATTTGAGGAAAGAATTTCAAGTTTGGTTGGACTTAAAGGTGCTTATCAAGAAAGAAAAGGGAATGCTTTACTAAAAATGAATAGTAAGGTTGTCTATAAAAAAAAATGATAGTAAGGTTGAGTTGAGAAAAAGCCGTATTTAATGAAATGTCGTTATTTGCAACAAAAGAAACAGCTTTGCTCAATATCCTCGAATCAAGCCTTATTTGTTCCGGTATCAAGGATCTAGGGAGACCTGGAATTCAATTTTGATAAACTCAGGGTCGAGGAGCTTCGAGAGATAAGAACCACGGTTCAGAAAACCCCTAGAGAAGAAACTTTTTAAATTTGACTCCATTCATAAGGATCTTCCAAGAGCCAACCTTATTGTCGTGTCAATCTTAAAATTTCCCCCTGTTCTCTACTGAATAATCCTTACAGGGGCTTAGATTGTAGTCAGATGTAACACCTTCTCTTTCAACCCACTGAAGAATGGCGACTCAAAAGAGGCAAAATCTATAGGAGATCCTAAAACATTGGTAAAAAAAAGATTCTCCAATAGTTTTGCCTCCACTTCATGGATCATAATAATGTCTGGAGCCATGGAAAGCCATGGAGGAATAACTTTAGATTTTCTTCCCTTTAGCAAAACATCAATAGCATTACTTTTCCCAATGCAAAGAATCGTGACTTTGACTGCTTAAGAGTTGTAATGGGACTTCAGAATAAATAAAATATATATATATATATATATATATATATGCAAGAAGCCACCTGAGGAGGCAAATAAGAGGAGTATTTCATGTGTATAAAGAAGGTGTGGTATGTCATCCTCTTGTCTTTTTCTCGGATGGTGTGGCGAGAGCGGAATAGAAGAGCATTCAAGAACAAGAAAGCTACTGTTCATAGAATTAAATTGAGTTTTTTGTACAATCTTTGGGCTTGCTCTTTTGTATTCATGTTCCAGGGTCCCTCCTTCAGACATTTTTGCTGACGTAAGCAGCCCTAGTCGAGGTCTTGGTTTCTGGTTGAGGGTCCTTCTTTTGTCGCTTTTCGCCTTGTATACGTCTTGTATACCTTGTGACATCATTCACGCTTTAATACAAGTTTGCTTGCTTATAAAAAAAAATTTACTTGCGATAAAATCATCCGAATCCAAGCCCACTAGTCCACCAAGAAGGTGCAGTAGGAACAAAATCGGTTTTTTTCGCCGATATATATCACCGAAAATCGGTTTTCGCCCGCACCGAAGAAAAAGCAGGGGAAAATCGATCGAGGAAAAATCGGGAAAACAGAAATTGTTGATTTTTTGTCTAAAATTCAAACCATTTTTCCATCAAAATCGCATCGTGGAGCACGCTACACAGGTAGAATTTCCAAAAAATATCGTAAAATATCGGCAATATCGGTAAAATATCTAAATACTTGTGAATCACTATTTTGACTCCAAAATTTTGTAAATACTCATAAAATCATACAATCTCTTTACAAACTCATCCATACAATATCCAAGCTCCATTAACTCAAATTATTTTTTCTTTGTGATTTATCTCAATATTTTGAAGATCTTATTATGAATATTATCTTTATCAAGATGGGATCCCTTCATCAAATAATGTAATGGAGCCACATCGGTCTTCATTTTGGTTTTAAATTACTATTGTAATGTAATTTCTCGATAAATTATAATGAATATTATTTTCAATAAGTGTATATTTGCTTATTTACGTCTTTTATATAGTTCAACAAAGTATTTCCATGAATTTCAAAGTATTTTATTAATTTTCGCTTTACCGATATTTGGCTAAATATCCACCGGAGTATTTACTCGATATTTCCGAGATCTTGAAATCCAAGTACCGATATATCCGTAATTACCGATATTTTGTTCCTTGGGTGCAGGGAATTGATCTTGTTTGTTCAAATTGTTTAAGTCTTCTTTGCTTTTATGCACACTGCACCCGCGACAAGACCAAGTCTGATTTATAAGTCAGTTGGAACCTAGGATATCGTGGGAGGCTTGCATCGGGTTTATGGAAAGACATCGAAAAGAATGGGCACACCTTCTACCAAAAATTCGCTTTCCTTAGGAAATGGTAGGAGGTCGCTTGGAAGGGACCCTGGTGCAATGAAACCGTGGCCGTGCAATGCCTTCCCACCTTGTTCAATTTAAGGTCTACAAAGAAGCTTAGGTGGCAGATGTTTGGGATTCCCTTAAGGAGTGATGGGGTTTGGTCCCCGCCTAGACCTCTCAATGATCGAGGCAAGAGGTGGAAAGGTTCTTCACTCTCGCACAACAAAAATTGGTACTCTTTCTACAGGACGGCCATATTAAAAGGAGACTTCACTAATGGTTTTTCGCTTAGTCTTATGTATCGTAGTCGAGGTATTCTCTCTTCCTGCTGCACTTCCTCGCATCCATCCGAACCCACCGTGCCCCAAATTGGGCTTTTGCTCGGGAAGCCCCAGGTAAGGTGCCCCGACCAAAGTAAAAGAGAGGATTCCCCTAGTAACAAAATCGTTATGTGAAGAGAATGAGGAAACAATAGACTACTCGCTTATCCATCATCGCTCGAGAAACAAACATATTATGACCTTCGGCTTATTACCGGTTTTAACTGGTTTTCCTACGGTTCACAACTTCTCCGTCTGCAAAGTGTTAGGTGTCGGAAAAACTAAGAGAGTTTGGTCAGGGCGGCCCTCTCGCATTTTGACGTCAGATGGAAAGGAATAGGGTGGTCTCGAGAATGAAGCCCCTCCGCTTCGCTGCGATGAAATCATTTTTTGTTTTCCTCGCGGGTCAGCTGTTGTATAGTGTCGATAACTTAGATTCTAAAGTGGTGTGCTCGTCTTGATGGGGGTATAGGTGAGAGGGAGTTGGTATTTCCTTGCATCCTTCTTTTGTAACCTTTGGGCACCTTGTGCTCTTTTTTCATATATACACATATATACTGCTTTTACCGATCAAAAAAAAAAAATTTTTTTTAAATGCTTGCATAAATATGTGAAACTTTTGCTTGTTTCAATTATCTGATCATGGTAGGTTGCAGTTGTGTCCTGAGTAGATCTTAAACCTT